>PVJA010042319.1:0-17469 GCA_004027025.1 Myocastor coypus | reverse complement strand
TGCCATTAACACATTTTTTATTTTATTTTTTCATTTTTTTAAACTCTCTCCCCCCTCCCTCTCCCTCTGTCTCTCCCTCTCTTCCTCTCTCCCTCTCTCCCTCTCTCCCTCTCTCTCCCCACTCCCTGTCTTTCTTTCTGTTATGGCCAGCTCAGCCTGCTCTGGGGGTGGGGCTGGTGCAGCATGGGGTGCCTGGGATTGAACTGTGGTCCCTGTGGTTGCCTGTGGTTGCCTAAGCTTGCCTAAGCAGGTGCTTTCGAGCACTGGGCTATCTCGCCGGCCCAACATATTTATTTTAAAACAAACTAAAGCCAATATGGTAAAATATAATTTAGTATGATTGGCAGGTTAATATCCATGAAAGTACTCTCTGGAATTTCCTACATGCTTGACATGCTTCACAAAAAACCTAATTTGTTAGTGAGATAATGAGCAAGAAATGTGTATGGAAAGAAAGAGACACATAGCAAAGTCAAACCTACACTGCAGCGAAATTTTCAGTGGCCTGTGTGTCATCAACAGGTGAATAAATAAAGAAATGTGTTATACACTTTCAATGGTGTGTATACTACTCAGACACAAGGAGGACAAATTTGAGTCCTTTTGGGAAAAGGGATACATCCTGAGATCATAATGTTAAGTGAAATAAGCAAGAATGAAAGGCTAAACATGGCTTCTCTTGTGTGAGAAACCCACAACACCTGCAGGAAAGTTTAGGCGGCTGCAGGGACCACGGTTCGATCCCCGGCACCACATGCTGCGCCAGCCCTGCCTTCGGGGAGGGCTGAGCTGGCCATAAAAATGAGTGAATAAACAAAGGTTCTGAAACAAGAATAAAAATAATAAATAAATTTAAAAAATTTAAAAAAATAAAATAAAAAAAGAGGGCAGAAAGCAGGGAGGTGCACTTTGTGGAGCCAGGAAGAGGAACTGGGAGGGGAGAAAGGGGAAGATGGGGAGAGGAAGGGAAAGTAAAAATGCTTACAATAGAGATGCTTTCTGGTAGTGTCAGATATTTTGTCAAGAACCTTACCCTGGTGACCTTCTGGGCATGGTATTTCAGAGTCAGTTTCAGTATGGATGCTGCTTTGGTTGTAGTCTCTTGGTCAGATGTTGAGAGTTTCATCAGGAGATACAACACAAAGTCAGTCAGCAAGGAGGGCAATAAGTTTTGTCCTATACTCTGAAACCAAGAAGACAAATGTGACTTGAGGCCTGTGGACAGCACAGAACTTTCATGGGTTACGTAGGTCCCCCTTGCAATCATTGGTATAAATAGGACTGTGAGCTAAAAATAATTTCATTTTTTTTTCTCATGATTTTTAAACAATTGAACTCAAGTATTATGGTAAACTTTTTCACTTTTTTTTTTTTTTTTGAGACAGGGTCTCACTATGCAGTTCAGGCTGGCTTTGACCTCACTTTTGTAGCCCAGGCTGGTCTCAAACTCACACTGATCCTCCTGCCTCAGCCTCCCAAGTGCTGGGATTACAGGCATGTGCCACCACGCCCGGCTAAAATCCTACCGGTTTTTTTTTTTTTTTTTCTGTCTTTTTGAGACAGGGTCTCACTATGCAGTTGAGGCTGGCCTTGAGCTCACTTTTGCAGCCCAGGTTGGTCTTGAACTCACACCAATCCTCCTGCCTCAGCCTCCCAAGTGCTGGGATTACAGGCGTGAGCCACCACGCCCGGCTAACTTTTTCACTTTTGAAAATTAATTTGCTAAATCAGAAACAAGTATGCTGGGTGTGGTGGTGCACATCTATAATCCCAAAATGTTGGGAGGCTGATGCAGGAAGATTATAAGTTCTAGTTCTTTCTCTTCCACTTCTTGAGCCTTTCTTAGACCTATATATTAAGTGTGTGAAATGTGATGTATGACCTGAGTATTGTAGATATTAGAATTAAGACTAGAATAAAGGAACCTGTGATTTCCCACTCATTACCTATTGAGTGGACAATGAATACTTGATCTGATAAGGCTGACGAAGTCGATGTAACTAATGAATTTATTCAATAAACCCTAACTTTGTGGAAAGATACAAATGTGTCTGGTCTTTGTTTCAGCATAGCTCGATTAGGACATAGTCTCTGTCTTTCTGATGGAAATGCCTAGTCCCTTGCCCCCTCCTCCTTCCAAAGGGACCCTTGGAAACATCCCTGACAAATGGGACACATTTGACACTCAGATCCAAAAAGAACAGAGAAAAAAAGATTATTATTATCATTATTATTTTGCAAGCCTGCCTGGCTTCAGTACAAACTAAGTGATCAAAATTCTGGTCAGAAAAATAAAAGTTTGAAGTATAATACTGTTTTGCAATTATATTTTTTGGTCATAAAAAGAACACAGGGAACTGGTCAGAAGTGCTCTACCTCCAGGCATTTTTGTTCTTAGGGACAAGCCAGACCTTTGTGAAATATGTAGGTTTATCCAATGGCAATGGCTCTTATGGAAAAGGCTGTTCCTGCAAAGTCGGAGGATCCCCAGTTTGTTTTACTTCCTCCTGATGATGCTATTTCCGACCCACTCTCCAAGTCTACAGTTCCTATGCTTATGCCTCCCCACTTGCCTTAACCTACCCTGAAGGGCTGGCCACATAGCTCAGTGGATTAAAGTCCCTGCAAACAGGCTCAGGGGCTGGGTTCTGTCCCTGGGCCTGCTGTGCTGTCCCCGCACCCACCCATACTCCTCCTCCCCACTCCCCCCCCCCACTGTGACTGAATTGAGACTGGGTGTGGTGGAGCACACCTGTAATCCCAGCTCTTGGGAGGCTGTAATCAGGCAGATCATTATAAGTCCCATCTAGTAGTGAGACCCCGAACACTCTGTAGACCCTACTCTAAAAATAAAATAAATAAATAAAAAATAAAAAATATAAATAAATAGATTAACTTATTCTGAGCTCCAACTTCTCTTTATCAGAGAGCTTCCCAACTTCTACCTTGCCTAGGTCTGTGGTAGGAGGTAGTGAAAAACCAATCCCCATGAGGTACAAGGGCCTGGCTGTAGAGTGTTTGGGAATTTATGTAAGGTTGGGTAACACATACTTTAAAAAGTTTGCAGCCACAGCCCATTCCAATAAATACAAAGCAATTTCAACCATTTCAAGAGTTCTTTTTAAAAATTACTTTTAATAAGAAATAACAATATGAAAATTTCAAAACACGTTAGTAGTTCCTTCCCAATAATTGATACAATGCTTATTATTATCCTTGTAGTGGTTATACAGATCACAGGGTATAGACGTGATAATTTTTCTAATCATTATTGATACAAAAAATTTCTTCTCATTGAACTAAGAGAAAGTAGTCGTATGCATAGTTCAATGTTCCACAATTGTAGTGAGTTATTGGCAAAACTGGCAGGGTTGAAAGCTGTTGATTTAAGCCTTCTACAGGCCAGCATACTGATCTAGCTTTACTTTTTATGCCTTGTGGTTAAATTTTTCTGCTGGGTGGTTAAGGGCAAGTTAAAGCAAGACCTATATAACAAAACATGTAACTTTTGTATCTCCCAAGGTCAGTCAAATCCCCTCAGGATTTACTTTGAAACCATGTACAGTGCTTTGTAGAACTGTTGTCAGTGTCAGCCATCTGGATGAGTCATGGCCATTGCTTCACCAGTTTGCTTTCAGTGAAAGCCTGAGAGACTGTTTTCTCTCTAGGTGACTCTCCTTAGGCACATTATACATCTTCAATCCCTTTCTTCTGTGGCTTCATAATCTCCTTGATTTGATCAGAAAATTTGGGACACCACTGAATTATAGGACATTACAGTACAGATTCTCTTATGTCCTGAGTCCTTACTGACCTTGAAGACTTGACTTCTTGGGCTTTTGGTACACTTTTTTCTTTTGTCTTTTTGAGACAAGGTCTCACTATGCAGTTCAGACTGGCCTTGAGCTCACTTTTGTACCCAAGGCTGGTCTCAAACTTGTACTGATCCTCCTGCCTCAGCCTCCCAAGTGCTGGGATTACAGGCATGTGCCACCACGCCTGGCTTATTGGTACACTTTAAAAAAATATTTTATTAATTTATTTGGTACAGGGTCTTGATATGCAGTTTGGACTCATAACAATCCTCCTGTGTCAGCCTCCCTAGCACTGGGATCACAGGCATGTGTTACCACATCCAGTCACCAGCCACTTGAGGTTCTGAGCTAGCACGGCATGCAGTACTGGGCGCTTAAATCAGGGTCCTTCTGCTTGCCAGGCAGGTGCTTAGACTGCTGAGCTATTTCCCTAGCCCCTATTAGCACATTTTTACATTTGACCTTGCTTAAACTGCTAATTTTGCTTAAACTGCCAACCTTCTGTACAGCTTAATAAAAAGGAGGGTGCCACGTTGTATTGGGACAAAAAGGCTCAAAAATTTTGAGCAGTCTGGGCATATAGCTCAGTGGCTAGACCACCTTCCTGGCAAGTCTAAAGTTCTGAGTTTAATTCCCAGTGCCAACAAAACAAAACAAAAATCTTTTGAGCAAGTTGAGATTCTTGTGGAACAAACTACACAATTATGTGGCTCTTGAGCTTCAAAGCTCATTTGTTCTAGGGCTGGCTAGATAGCTCAGCAATCTGAAGTGCCTGTTTAGGCAAACTTAGGCAACCACAGGGACTGCAGTTCGATCCCTGGCACCATGTGCTGTGCCAGCCCCACCTCCAGGGCAGGCTGAGCTGGCTATAATGCAGATAAATAAAGTTTAAAAAATTAATTAAATTTCCCTCTTTCTTTTTTCTATTTATTTATTTATTTATTTATTTATTTAATGGCTGGCTCAGCCTGCCCTGGGGGTGGGGCTGACCCAGAATGTGGTGCTGGGGATTGAACCGTGGTCCCTGCAGGTGCTTAAGCAAGCACTTTAGACCGCTGAGCTATCTTGCTGACCCTTCCCTTTTTCTAAAAAAAAAAAAAAAAAAGAAGCTCCTTTGTTTTAGAGGTATCAGGAGCTCCTAGAGCTACAGATTGGATTATGACAGGGATAACATGAACAGACATTTCCAATGGGATCTGGTCCCTGACATTATAAGAAACAACAAAAGCCTGAAATACAGCCTTGGAGCTATAGTTGATGGATAGGATAGGATATTTCTGCAGGCAAAATCCATCATTGAGCTTCAGTGGCAATAAAAGCAACATAACTAATAAAAGGCTACAGGATATGGTGGTGCATGCCTGTAATCCCAGAACTTGGGCGGCTGAGGCAGGAGGATCGGTGTGAGTTTGAGACCAGCCTGGGCTACAAAAGTGAACTCAAGGCCAGCCTGAAATGCATAGAAAGATCCTGTCTCAAAAAGACAAAAAAAAAAAAAAAAAAAAAAAAAAAAAAAAAAAAAAAAAAAAAAAAAAAAAAAAAAAAAAAAAAAAAAAAAAAAAAAAAAAAAAAATTTAAGGCCTTTGGTGAACGCCCCCCCCCCCCTTTTTTTTTGGTGAGATAGCACAAAATCAGACTTCACAAAACTGGCACAGCTACTTGCAAAACCATGAAATCCCACTAGCTAATCCCATGCCAAATGGCATGCAGATCATACTGGGGCCTGTGTCCTTCCAAACTACTAAACCACTCCCAGTGATTAAAAACAGCTAACCCAGAGAAGATGCCCCAGGGGATGCTGCCCATTCCCAAGGGTGCATGACACTACTGATGACACTAGGTGGAGAACATATTGGCTGAGTGATACATTCATGTTTGAATCAGTTAAGGTGATATTTTTGTTTAGTTGTTATTTTAAAAAGTTTCAGTGGACAGCTGTAAGATAATTCTTAAACTGTAACTACAAAGTTAAATTGTCCTTTTATTCTTGCTTTCTGTTTGTACTAAGGTAATTTTGTTAATCTAGGTTACGTTTTTATTTATTTATTTATTTATTTATTTTTAAATTTTTTTTAGGAACTATCTGACCTTTATTATTTAGCATTGAGATCAAGAAACTTGACTTCACCGGGGCCTGGCAGGATGGCTCAGTGGTCTAAAGCGCCTGCTTAGGAAAGCTTGGGCAGCTTCAGGGACTGCGGTTCGATCCCCGGCACCACATGCTGTGCCAGCCCTGCCCTCAGGGTGGGCTAAGCCGGCCATAAAAATGAGTGAATAAACAAAGGTTCTGAAACAAGAAAATAAATAAATAAATAAATAAAATAAAATAAAAAAATTAAAAAAAAAAAAGAAACTTGACTTCACCATCATGAAAACATCAAGCTCTTTCCATGCAGCAGGTACTCTGCAATATCTTGAACCTTCCCCAAAACAAAATTTACATAATGGCAGAAACACATTATGGTGGGTAGTGTCAAAATATGACCATCAGTTCTTTGAACAGGCAATAAAATTCAACTGCTAAATGTTAGCTGAAGTTTTTTATTTCATGATTACTTGTCTTCTGGTTTGTTGAAGCAGTAAGTCAGACAACACTTGCCACAATAATGTCTGTCAAAGTGGCTGGCCATGAAAACTCCTGCACCACATTCATCTGAGGGGCACTCTCGACGAAGACGACTGATTTTGCCATTTTCATCCACCTTATAGTATTTCAGAACAGCCAACTTAACCTTCTTTCTCTTATGCTTATTCTTCTTGGGAGTGGTGTAAGACTTCTTCTTCCTTTTCTTAGCACCACCACGGAGTCTCAACACAAGATGAAGGGTAGACTCCTCTTGAATGTTGTAATCAGACAAAGTACGGCCATCTTCCAGTTGCTTACCAGCAAAGATGAGCCTTTGCTGATCTGGAGGAATTCCTTCCTTATCCTGGATCTTGGCCTTTACATTTTCTATGGTGTCCGAGGGTTCAACCTCGAGCGTGATGGTCTTCCCCGTAAGGGTTTTCACGAAAATCTGCATCTTGGTGGCAGTCCCACCACAGATGGCGGATCAGAAAGCTTACGCTTTTTTTTAATATTTAAAATTTTATTTTAAAGAGTAAAAATAGCAGAAATAAAGATAGGAAAAGAGTAACAAGCAAGAGTACATCATACAGTACAGAATTTCAAAATAAGAACAAAAATTTAACAATGTGTTACATACTTTCATCATCAAATCTGTTTAGATTGCCGGGCGTGGTGGCTCACACCTGTAATCCCAGCACTTGGGAGGCTGAGGCAGGAGGATCGCTGCGAGTTCGAGACCAGCTTGGGCTACAAAAGTGAGCTCAAAGCCAGCCTGAACTGCACAGTGAGACCCTGTCTCAAAAAGCCAAAAAAAAAAAAAAAAATCTGTTTAGATTAATAGATATAAGTATGTAAAATTGGTCAAATAATTACGCATTAACACTTTCAATAAACGTTAATTTTTTTAACTCTTCCAAATGCATTTCATATTTAGGTCATTTTTTTTTTTTTTTTCTTGAGAACATCAATAAGTCACTTTTCTGAAAAAAAAAATTATCTGGGTTGAGGATGCAGAAAACACAAGGTCCTGAGTTTGATTCCTGGAACTCCCTCAAATGTATGTATTTATGTATTTATTTATTTATTCATTCTTCTTTTGAATACCTTTTGTCTCCCTTACACTAGGGAGATTATACGATATTTGCATATGTAAGTCTGGTTTATTTCACTTATGAGTATATGTTCAGGATACATCCACATATATGAAGTCTTCTAGTTTATCGTTCTTTATAGCTGAGTAATTATTCTAGGTTACTTAAAAACATATTATTCAGCCAGTCATAACTGGAATATAACTGTTAGTAAACTCTGAGACTGAAGGAATAATTTGCTATCTAAAATATTTTTTAAAAAATAAAAAATATATATACATTTTTTTGTCTTTTTGAGACAGGGTCTCGCTGTACAGTCCAGGCTGGCCTTGAGCTCAGTTTTGTAGTCCAGGGTGGTCTCGAACTGTCACTGATCCTCCTGCCTCAGCCTCCCGAGTGCTGGGATTACAGGCGTGCCCCACCACGCCCGGCTAAAAAAAATTATTTTAAAGGTGCTGGTACATGACCCCAACCTCTGGCCTGGTGTGGTGTGACCTGACCACAGTCTGGCCACTGAACAGCCTGAAGCCTGAGAAAGAGCCTGCCAAAGACTCCAGGACCGGCCCTGGTGCCTGCAGCGCCGGCTGTGGAGGAAGAGGCATCAAACTCAGGTCTTTGCGCTTGCCAGAAAGGCACTTAGGCCGCTGAGCTATCTCCCTGGCCATGTTTTCTTATTTTTCTTCTCTTTAAAATGAACTGAAAGCTGGGCATGGTGGTGCATGCCTATAATCCCAGCACTTGGGAGGCTGAGGCAGGAGAATTGGTGCAAGTTCGAGACCAGCCTGTGTTACAAAAGTGAGCTCAAGGCCAGCCTGTACTACATTGCAAGTAAGACCCTGTCTCAAAAAGACAAAATAAAAATAAATAAATAAACAAAATGAACTGAAGTCCTACAACTATTTGCTTTTTTATGAGTATATGCTTAGAAGAGATTATCAGCCTTACTGCATTGGGAGTTAGAATTTCAATGAATTCAAACTAATAAGCATTCAAAATAGATCCTTACTGCAGCTGATGCTATGTTATCACTGCCTTTGGATGTTAATGTTTCTGGAAGTATCTTGAATGCCCAGGGACTTTCAAACCCTGCTGTGCATAACCTTCAGTCCTCTTCTGACCACTTTAGCACTGGGATTGCCAGGGAGCTGGATGCACTGGAGCCCATGTACCCAGGGGTACATGCATCATTCTAATGCCAGTCCTGTGTAGTACCCTCTGTTCTGGTGTCAAACACTGACAAAGTGAGGACTGACTTTCTACTTGAAGCCACTGCTAAACAGGGTGAGGTACTGGCTTTGAGGTACTGCTCATGGAAGCCAATTTGTGATGCTACATGGAAGACTGACAGCACAACTTGATTCATGGGATGTGTTCATGAAATCTCATCTGAACTTCCATAGCCATAAAATATTCCTGATATATTTCCCATTACTTCTGTTATTCACTGCAATAGACTCATTGCTTGGCTTGTGATGTATAATTGTACATTGTGGAGAAACACAAAGTGTACATAAGGTTGCAAAGTCTCAATACTGTTTAAAATATAGGCCTGTGCCGGGTGTGGTGGCGCATGCCTGTAATCCCAGCACTCGGGAGGCTGAGGCAGGAGGATCGCTGTGAGTTCGAGACCAGCCTGGGCTACAAAAGTGAGCTCAAGGCCAGCCTGAACTGCACAGTGAGACCCTGTCTCGAAAAGACAAAATTAAAAAATAAAATAAAATATAGGCCTGGGAACATGGGAAATATCAAAGGTAAAGTGATATCATGTATTTGAAAAAAAAATTAAAATTTAAGTGGTCACTGGTTTGTGATGAAAGAAAAAACCAAACTAGGACAGAGATATAAAAATGTTTGGATATTAGGATTATATTTTTGGCAGAGAAAAATTTTATACAGTAAAATAAAATTTTCTCTTGGAGTAAAATATATAGATTTTTCCAAAAGAAAAAAAAAAAAAGAATGATAAAGATAAGTCAAATGTTTACATCCAGTAAAAAAAAAATTGTGGAGGATAAGGATTATTAAAAAATCACATTTGGGCCCAGCCAGATAGCTCAGCAGACTGAAGTGCTTGCTTAGGTTCGATCCCCGGTGTGTTGTGCCGGCCTTGCCCCTGGGACTCCATGAGACTGGGTGTGGTGGCATACACCTGCAATCTCAGTGTGTGGGAGGCTGAAAATAGGAAGATCAGTACCAGTCTAATCTGTGTTGTGTAGTGAGACCCTGTAGACCCTGTACTTAAAAAAAAAAAAAAAAATCATGTTTGGTTCTCTCTTCACTTTGCTTTTTTTTTTTTTTTTTTTTTTTTTTTTTTTTTTTTTTTGGTCTTTTTGAGACAGGGTCTTGCTATGCAGTTCAGACTGGTCTTGAGCTTACTTTTGTAGCCCAGGCTGGTCTGGAACTCATAGAGATCCTCCTGTCTCAGCCTCCCAAGTGCTGGGATTACAGGTGTGAGCCATCATGCCCGGTTTTGCTTTGCTCTTGTTAAGTTTGTTAAGGCTAAAAGCTACTCTTTTGTTTTCTTAGACCTCCATGAAGTTTTTAAATAACTTCAAGTGTGGCTAAAAGGGTTTATGATGCAGATTCAATCATGAAGCACTTCCTGTCCCCAAGGGGACCACATAAGACCAGTAAGTGGAATGGCTTTCTTGTCATGAGAAACAATGGAAGCAATGACCCAGCAGCAATACTTTAGGAGAAATTCTTACAAGAACAAGAAGTGAATATTAAGTGAAGTGTAACAGTTATAAATGTTATGATGGATTCACCTGTGTGAAGCCTACCAAAAGGTAAATAGGAGTCAAGAAGTTATAAGGAATGATTCTTATGATGGGGTCTGATGATAACTATTGCAAAGAGCTCCATCCAAATCCTAAATTCAACCTGAGTCAGCTTGAGCCCAACCTAACCTTGACCCTGGAGAATTCAGATCTTAAGATGTTTACAGAGAAACAAAACACAAACTTATATGAGGGGCAAATACATCTCTGTAATGGGAGCATATGATTTTAGCTCTTCCTGCAAATATCACACGGCAAATAGCAATGATCATCTTGTTGCAGATTACAATGGGTGGGCTCTGCCCTAGAGTACAGAAAGAACAGCTGGACAGAACGGGAGTTGGGAAAGCTCCCTGCCCCATGAAAGGCTGTCAGTAGTAGACAGTATGAACTACCAGCCAGATGTGGAAGTCACTTGCCACACCCACGTTGCTTTTGACAGCTCAGTATGGCTGAGAAAGAAGCCAGATGGCTCCTGTGCTTGGCTAAGGAGTTAAGTGGGGTGGAGGCCCGCCATGCTGCTGTCCAGTGCTACTCCCTGGCCTGAACAAGGATGCAACCTGCTGAATTCTGTCCTTTTGCTTTGGATCTTGCTAATGCTTTCCTTAGCATTTCCCTAGCTGCCGAGTCCTAGCACTAGTTTGTGCTCACACGGAATGGAGAGTCATGAACCTCTGGGGTGCTGCCTTGGAGCTATTTCCACAGCCCCCATCCTGTGCCCTGGGATACAGTGGGACCTAGGCCTGCTATCCTTCACACCCTGCCCCACATAGTATAAAAAGTATTTTATTATGTGGAGCATGCTGTTCTGGCCTTCCAATATCTTACAGATTTTAGAAACCCCTGGAAGGTATACAACAACACCTGCAGGAGCAGGAGTGACAAGACTAATCTCTTAGTCTCTGGTTTACCACTCCCTCTCCCTGAAACTAGCAAAAGAGTGAGAAGCCCCTGCGACAGCCTCCCGGATGTACAACTCCCTATTGACTCCCTAGTGGCTGCGGTGCCAACAAACACAAGATTAGACATGCTTGTGGTGGTGGAAAGAGGGATCTGCCCCGTGCTCCACGGGAAAGGCTGTTCTAGGTAAGCAAGTCTGATCAGGCCTTACACACCAGGCCTATCAGTTGAAAGGAAAAGCTGCCCTGGATGAACTTGTAGAGCTCAATTTGAAAACATATGTAGAGTAGTCATTTTTAGGAGGCCTCTGGTAGGCCTTATACTACTTTTCATTTTTAGTCCACTTTTGTTTAACCTCCTTGTTAAATTTGCATAGTCTAAAATTGAGACTAAAAAACTATAAATGGAGTTCTGTCAAGGATATTGAGCTTGTCAGTGCCCCCTAAATCTCACTCATCCTTACAGAGCCTCTATCCTGGCCCACTAGACTAGACTACACTAGAAAGGGCGGTTAAAGTTCTGACAGTAAGAGGAGAAAGCCTGAGGTGATTTACAGTTATAGGTTTAATTTATCCATCTCCAGATGGTGTATGTCCCAAAGATTAGCCTCATGTAAACTTGGGGCCCTGTGACAGATCCCACAGCAAAAGTGGGGACCTTCTATTTTTCTCTTATTTTTTTTTTTTGTTACTTTTAATAAGAAATAACTGTGACAGTTTCTTTTTTCTTTTCTTTTCTTTTTTTTTTTTTGTCTTTTTGAGACAGGGTCTCGCTATGTAGTTCAGGCTGGCCTTGAGCTCACTTTTGTAGCCCAGGCTGGTCTCGAACTCGCACCAATCCTCCTGCCTCAGCCTCTCGAGTGCTGGGATTACAGGCGTGCACCACCACGCCCAGCTACGACATGATAATTTTTCTAATCATTATTGATACAAAAAATTTTTTCTCGTTGAACTAAGAGAAAGTAGTTATATACATAGTTCAATGTTCCACAATTGTAGTGGGTTATTGGCAAAACTGGCAGGGTCAGAAGCTGCTGATTTAAGCCTTTTACAGGTTAGCATACTAATCTAGCTTTACTTTTTATGCCTCGTGGTTAAACTTTTCTGCTGGGTGGTTAAGGGGAAGTTAAAGCAAAAACTGTATAACAAAACATGTAACTTTTGTATCTCCTATGGTCAGTCAAATCCCTTTAAGATTTGCCTTGAAACCATGTACAGTGCTTTGTAGATCTGTTGTCAGTATCATCTGTCTTGATGAGTCACAGCCATTGCTTGACCAGTTTGCTCTCTGTGAGAGCCTGAGAGAATGTTTTCTCTCTAGGTAACTCTCCTTGGGCATATTATATATTGTCAGTCCCTTTCCTCTGTGGCCCCAAACTCTCTTTGAACAGAAGATTTGGGACACCACTGAGTTATAGGATGTTACAGCACAGGTTCTCTTATGTCCTGAGTTCCTTACTTCTTGCAGGAAATAGACAAAAAGATGCAGTGTCCCAGTGCCCTAAGTAACTTTAGGGTCTTAACTCTTGTTGGGGGAATGTTAGGCAGGAAATTAGATGTTAGCAGATTACATGAGGGGACTACATGAAAAACAAAGGTGTGATTTTTTCCATTTATTTATTTATTGCATTTAGGACAAGGGATACAGGGTCTACAAGGTTTTACTATCTAGATCCCAGTCGTAGTGATTCTCCTGTTTTTCAGCCTCCCAAAGTGCTGAGATTACAGGTCCAGGCCACCATGCCCAGTTTCAATCACCCTCTCAGCAAGACCTGGGGGCGGGGCCAACATGGCACATGAACCCTGGCCCGTGCTCTGCCACTTTGCAGAAGCAGGTGCTTTAGTCCACTGAGCTATCAGGCTCCCCCCCCCTTTTTTTTCTTAATTCTTGATTATTGATAGTTGAAAGAGGTTTAGGGGCCCGGTGGGATGGCTCAGTGGTCTAAAGCGCCTGCTTAGGAAAGCTTGGGCGGCTGCAGGGACTGCAGTTAGATCCCCGGCACCACATGCCGCTCCAGCCCTGCCCTCAGGGCTGACTGAACCAGTCATGAAAATAAATAAATAAACAAACAAAAATTCTGAAACAAGAAATAAAATAAAATAAGATAAAAAATTCTTTAAAAAAAAAAAAAAGTAGAAGAAGTTTAGGGTTTCAAGATATGGGTCCAAAGAATGTAACCTCCTCTGAGCATGCTGATCAGGTCCAGGGCCTGGACCAAGTCCTCCTCTTGGGCAAAGATTAAAATGACTAAATAGAAACATTCCACCTACACAGATTTTTGTTCTTTAAAATTAATCAAAATAATCCCATTTGTCCTTGTAACAAAAAAATGACTCTGGAGGAAGAGAATGGTGCTCCCTGCCAGGCTACTGAATCATACACATGTACTCTGAGCCTTAATTTGGGGCAACTGCCATTTTGGCACTTGCTTGCCCTGTAAGGGCGTGCTTCTGGCTCACTTCCTTTTTGTTCTGTCTTCACTTCCACAAAGCTTTTCTATGTCTTGGCTTACTACCTTCCTCAAGAACACAAGGACTGAGCCAGGTGTGTTGGCATACAACTATAACCCCAGCTCTCTGGGCAGTTGCTTGCCTGTGTAACTTATTCCTTTAGGGAAATCCAATCTCAAAGTAAAAAATAAACGATGGACTTGGGATATAGCTTAGTTAAAAAGTCCTGTGTTCAGGCCGGGCCTGGTGGTGCATGCCTGTAATCCCAGCACTTGGGAGGCTGATGCAAGAGGAGTTTGAGTTCAAGACCAGCCTGGGCTACAAAAGTGAGCTCAAGGCCAGCCTGAACTGCATAGCAAGACCTTGTCTCAAAAAGACCAAAAAACAAAACAAAAAAAAAAAAACAACAAAACAAAAAAAACAGTTCTGTGTTCTATCCCCAGCACTGCAGACAAAAAACAAGTACACAAACACAAGGACTGAGGCCTACCTGCTGGCATGATGAGGTCTCATGGATTCAGCAAATCCTCAGTCTCCCACAATTCCCAACAATTCAGTACGGAAGGAGAAATACTGATATATATGGAGCTTTATGAGGAGCCCCTAGGCCCTCCCACCCTAAAAGATGAGCAACCCTGAAGGGCTTCCCTGTCCACTGAAAGCTGGCTCAGGCCCTGGGTTCAATGACACCTCAGCCTGTGGATCAGTCTGTGCATCTGAAGCAGGTGAGGGAAGGTTCAGAACAGAGTCTCATGGGCATAAGGCATGCAACAGTATAAAGATTATTTGCCTGGTACTGAGATTCTCCCATAAATTATCTTTTTTTAAAAAACCTTTTTGAGTAATGCAGTTTAAGATGGCCTTGAGCTCACTCTGTAGTCCAGGCTGGTTGCTGACTTCCAGCAATCCCCCTGCCTCAGGCTGGGCAGGAGTGTTGGGATTATACAGGCTTATGCCACCAGGCTTGTAATCTTGCAGTTCTTTTAAATGAAATCTAAGTCAGAGTGTTATTTTTTGGTCTTTTTGAGACAGGGTCTCCCTATGCAGTTCTGACTGGCCTTAACCTCACTTTTATAGCCCAGGCTGGTCTCAAACTCTCACTGATCTTCCTGGCTCAGCCTCCTGAGTACTGGGATTACAGGCGTGTGCCACTACACCTGGCTCAGAGTGTCATTTTGATTTTTGAAAAGTAAATGATAACTTTGAAAAGCTTCTTAACTGGTAACTGTTAATTTTGTCAAATAATCAGAAGGTCTCCAGTTTTAGTGAAATAGAAAGAAATATTACTATGAAACACCTCTCTCATTAGTGTTGCTTATCCACTAAATAAAATAATGTAAGTGGCTATATTTGAGAAAATTAGACATTATTGTTATATTAATATGGATGGAAATCAGAAAACCAAGTGCTCTGTATACTATTTACCCGTTAACTATATTTTTGAAAATGGAAAAATATTTATGAAAAATATAAATTTTGTTGAAAGAAGTTGCCACTAAGAATAATAGCATACAAAAGGAAAGCACCAGGATAAAGTGAAGGCTGAGATACCTGAGCAAGTTTAGTTTTATCTTGTTTCAAGATCCCGGGTTGGAATTCAGAGTCAGAAGCCAGGGCACAGTTATTTCCACATGCATACTGCATCGTTGCTTTCTGTTTTTGGAAGTCTGCTGTACTGAGGAAAAGAGTTTTAGGTTTTTATTGGATAATGGCATTGCTATCTCCAACTTCTCTTTCCTGTGATTCTCTCTCTCTCTCTCTCTCTCTCTCTCTCTCTCTCTCTCTCTTTTGCAGGACTGGAATTCAAACTCATGACCTTGCACTTGCTAGGCAGGCATTTGTGCCACAGAGCTATCTCTCCAGCCCCAGGAGCATGTCTCTTGCCTCCAACTTTCCTCATTGCCCTGTAGGATATAGCTCAGTGGCATAGCACCTGCCTGGAAAGTACAAGTTCCTGAGTTCAATTCCTGGTATAAATAAATAAATAAATAAATAAATAAATAAGAGGTCATATGAAATATGAATGAAAGAAACCCATAATTTTAATAGACTGACTGACATCACATACACTTCAGTCATCAAACAGTAGATTGCTCAGTGTACTGAAAAAACTATTGCTAAATTAGAGGGTTTAATCATCAAAGAATAAAGTTGGAGGCTGTTTGTTTGTTCTGAGACAGAGTCTTGCTATGTAGTCTCCAGGCTGGCCTCAAACTCATATAATCCTCCTGCTTCAGCTTCCCAAATGATGGGATTACAGGTGTGCTCCACCGCACTCCGTACAAAGCCAGAGGCATTTTGAAAAGAGCTGAGGGGTGATAGAGCAGGAAAGTCAGAAATTCTCAGTCACAACTTCAGATGAATGATGTCTTTGGTTCCAAAGAGGGTAGGTTTCAAAGACTTCCGTTTTTTAATAGCTTTGTAGAGAGATCTAACTGACATATGACAATGAAAGTATGCAACTCAGTAACTTTTTGTATTTGTGTGCACCCATTAAACATGCTGCCACAATCAAGAAAGGAATATGTCTCTTGCCTCCCACTTTCCTCATGCCCTGGACCTTCTCCCTCCTTCTCCTCCAGCTGCCTCCACTCTGGGCCAGCTGCTGCTCTGCTTTCCACCAAGGTTGGGTTTCCTGGTCGTATGTAAGCAAGGTAGGAAAATGCGTGCTCTTTCAGCTGATGAGACCGACCCCTATCATGACTTGTATCAGGAACCCATCCCCCTCCCCTTTTTTAAGGAAGATGGTTTATTTAGAGAAGAGCATAAAAAGAGAAGATAGATAACTACTCTGGAAGAGCAGGGGACATCAGAAAGTAAACATCTCTCTCTCTCTCTCAACTGATGAATATTATTCTGTATGTCACAGCCTCTTTCTACATTCACCTGTGAGTGGGGCATTCGGGTTGTTTCCTGTTGGGGCTGTGACACATTGCATACAGCAAACACTGAAATGTCAGTGTTTGTATGGCCATTTGTCTTCATTTTCTCAGGCACGTACCAAGTTGTGAAATGAATGGATCACTGGTAGCTTTTGTTGAACTTTTTGGGAGAGTGCTGAATTATTTTCCATCAGCAATGTAGAAGTATTTGGGTTCCAGTTGTTGTGTATCCTTAGCAACGAGCGTATGCTGTACCTCACTAGCACATTCTACATTAGCACATCCCAAATAACACATTATAGGCTTTCAATTTTAGACATTTTACTGGGTATGTGGTAATATCTTGCTGTAGCTTTTTTTTTTTTTGTCTTTTTGAGACGGGGTCTCACTATGCAGTTCAGGCTGGCCTTGAGCTTGCTTTTGTAGCCTAGGCAGGTCTCATTGATCCTCCTGCCTCAGCCTCCCAAGTGCTGGGATTATAGGTGTGTGCCACCATGCTCAGCTATGTAGCTTTAATTTCTGTATCTTTAAAGACTGTACAGTATATTGAACATCATTTGATGTGTCTTAGTCATTTGCATTTTTTTGGTGAAATGGCTTCACTTCAATTATACTTCTTTTGTTTGGTCATCTTTTTGCTTACTGAACATTCTCTGTAAATTCTGGATATAACTCAACAGCTATGTAATTGCAAGCATTTTGTTCTCATCCATGCCTTAGCTACTAACTATGTCTCCCATGGAGTAGAAACAATGGATGATTTTTTCACTTATGTATCATGCTTAAAAAGTTCAGAGAGCCGGACGTGGTGGCGCACGCCTATAATCCCAGCACTCGGGAGGCTGAGGCAGGAGGATCAGTGAGAGTTTGAGACCAGCCTGGGCTACAAAACTGAGCTCAAGGCCAGCCTGAACTGTACAGCGAGACCCTGTCTCAAACACACACACACACACACACACACACACACACACACACACACACA
>PVJA010042318.1:0-17387 GCA_004027025.1 Myocastor coypus | reverse complement strand
GAAGCAAAGTTTTTGTAAATAAGGAGAATAGCGGTTGAAGGGGCTGTATGGGGAATAGAGAAAAAGAATCATTATAGCATGTACAAGTACAAATTCCCTGAGGTGCATGTGATCATTATGGATAAGTAAAATGTACCAATACACTTAATGAATTTAGAAAAAGGAAGGCCAGTGAGATAGCTCAGCAGATTAAGCGCCTGGCTAGGCAAGCACAGGGACCAAGGTTCAATTCCCTGTACTGCATACAGTGCTGGCCTGCCGCTGGACACGCCGAGCCAGCCACCGAGTCCCGCTGTGGTGGTGCATGCCTGCAATCCCAGTGCTGGGGAGGCTGAAAGCAGGAAGATCACTACAATTCCAAGCTGCATAGTGAGACCCTGTATCAAATACATTTAAAAAATAAATAATGAAAGAAATTAAAAACAAAAAAGAAGAAATGGCCCCAACAGCTCACCAAGCCCCTGAAAGAGGATACCAAAGTCAAATTCCTGTTTTTCTCACCAGAAGAGTTAGGAAAGAAGAGCTAAGCACTTCTGTGTGGCTCTACCCCAGAGCTGATTGTTCCCTTCCTAAGAAAGTGGAGCTCTAAAAGCAGTGGGGACACCACAGTGGTCCATTTGACCCCAGCATGAACAGCACATCCACCCTATGCCAGGGGACGGGACGAGCCTCTGTCACTCTGCAGGTACAAGGAGTCTCTCTTGAATGGTGAAAGGGGGCTCTAAGTTTGCATACCTCTAAGGGAATCCAGTGAAGCAGATCTGCCTTTGGCAAAGCAATAGAGAAGCAAAGATGCTTAGGCTGCAGCGACACAAGAAACTCATGCTCTTCCCTTGGTGTCACTCTCCTCAGAGCAAGGGAAATGCTTGGGGCAAACACCAGCCGAGGGTGCTAATGAGACGCCAGAAATGTTCCATCAGACAATGTGGGGCTACAGAGACACCCTTAATGTCTTTGAAAAGTGCATCCACCCAGACATCTCTCACTGCCTGTCGCATCTGGCCCGTGGCTGGATTCCTCATTCCTTTTGCCGTCCCTTTTCCCCTTTTCTCTCTCTCTTCTCCACCTTCCTCAGTAAGAGATATACATAATTTACTTGCGGGTGATTAGATAGAGGAGGACCACAGGTGACACTGATAATGCTAATGTTGGCTTTTCCAGCATTTGTTCACCTGGCTGCCACTGTGGATTGATTCATCTGGTGACTTACATCACCTTTCTCCCTGTTTTCCCTGCTCATGTGCAGGACAGCTGCTTGAAAGTGGCTCCACTGAGTTGCCTAACTGAAAGGACTTCTGCATGAAGGCTGCACCTGTCCTATATGAGCACCAACGCTATCCTATGCCTTCTTCTGGGCCTGTCCAGTCTTTCTTCCCTCAGCTTTTGATGTCCTCATACTTCAGGCAGTCTTATCAATCACCATTATGATGAACAAAAAGAAAGATTTTATCTGCAGCTCTGCTTCACTTAGGTCAGAATATGAAGGCATCTCCCCTGCTAGATCTCTAAACCTTTAAAGACTTGTCTTAGATCCAATGTAAATGCTTTTCTTGAACATGGAGGTCTGACTATGTTCCCCAGGCTCATCATGAGTGTGAGATCCTGCTGTTTTGTCTTCCCAAGTAGCTGAGATAATAAGCACATGCCATAATGCCTGGCCAGTACAACTGTGTAACTGGCTTGATCCTGTGCCTTCTATTTTTCTCTCACACTCATTCACTAACTCAATAGCTATGTGTTCTCATAGGCGTCCTTTTCAGAACAAGTTGGCTGTCCTTCCCATTGGTATGTTCTCGGAGGATGTATGCTACCATGTTTAGCTACTGCTAAATCAGGCACTGGCAGCAGACAGTGAGCGCTAAGGCAAGGGAGCTCCTCCCTCCAAGTGTCCAGGGTCCAAGGAGTGGATACTGAGGCTGAGCCCTACCTGCCTTGATCATTGGAGGTGGAAGCGGTTGGCTGGCAGGCCTGGAGAAAACCATCTTCCTGGAATCCAGCAGGAGGCGGCAGTACCCAGCGATCAGGCAGGCAAAGTTGGTGGCTTCAGGCCATTCCATCAACAGAACCAGAGGCTGTGAGGGAGATGAGAAGACACAGATGTGAGAAGGTTCAAGGCACATGCATTTTTAGGAGGATGGTAACACAGAAAAGATGATTCTCATAAATCATTTTGCAAATCCCAAACCAGGACAGTCCTGACAAAATATTGTATTGTTTTTGAAATAGGGTCTGTCTAATACAGTCCAGGCTGGCCTTGAACTTGCTGTGTAGCCCAGGCTGAACTCAAACTCACTGTCCTCCTCCTGCCTCAGCCTCTAGAGCGCTGGTATTGTAAGCCTGCACCACCACTCCTTGCTCTGGAAAACTGTTTTCCTCTTCCTTTTTTTTTTTGTACTGGTAATGGAACTCAGGACCTTACATTTCCCAGGCAGACAGCATGCCACTGAGCTACATCCCTGGTACACAGAGTATTTTCTGGTTTGTGAATTTCTTTATTTGGGGGGGGGTTGTAAAAGTAAATTGTACCTAGATATCAAAATAAGATTAACTTTTACTCACACATTTAATGAATTACTTTGTAGGGAAAGTAGGGCAGATAGGGTAAGAGACGGCGCTTAAGTGAAGTTTTAGAAAATCTGGACTGCAAAAATTAAACCTCTATTAGCGAGAACAATTAAAACAATCAAGAACTAGCAATCAGGCTCAGCCTGCTTGGTGCCCCAGTTTGGTTTTTTTCTAGCTCTAGTTAAGTACAAACGAGACAAAGTAGCGAGAGGGCTGCAAAAGTTTTTTTAGAAACACCTTACATAGTATATAAAATATATACCCACACCTGCATGCGCGTGCGAGTACACACACACACACACACACACACACACACACACACACAAATGCATACACATTTTCTCACCATGTTACTGCACTAAAGTGTACACATATCCCCTTCCTAACTGCCAACTCAGCCTTGTATGTTAAGACCTATGATAAATCTTAGAGATGGCACCTTGGTGGGACAAAGAACTTGCACATAGACAACAGAGAGAGTCAGCGGCCAAATCAGGGGTCTTAGAGCCAGAAATAGCCAATCAAATTGCAACAAATTTCAGGGAGAGTTTTTTTTCTTACATAATGAAAGGGGCCAAAACAAACCCCAAATACCAGCTCCACTTCCTATCTTTTCTTCTCCTTCTCCTTCATCTTTTGAGACGCTGTTGCTGTGCATTTTAGGCTGGCCATCACTTCATTTTGTAGCCCAAGCTGGCCTCAAACTTGTAGCAATCCTTCTGTCTCAGCCTCCTGAGCGCTGGGATTCAGGATGTGTGGCACCACGCCCTGCTGTTCTCTTACTTTCAGCAGCATAGTTCTCACCTCTTTCTAATGAATGATTTTGTTTCTCCTTTGAAACTTAAATCTCTATTTTTATTTATATAAGTTTACAATCCCAGTTATAGTTTGCTCTCATGAGTCTTGACGATCTGTACTGAAAAAGGACTAGAGCTACATAAAGTTCTGTGGCTGCAGTGTTTGTCAAAGCCCAAGAGCTGTGTGGGCCAGCGTGAAGCTGGGAGTCTAGGACAGGCTGAGAATCAGCATGGAACATTCTTGACTGGAAGCACCTTGGGCGAAAGGATTACCTACTGCTCATCTCCACATGGCCCTTTAACACTCAGAACAGCTCCCTGGACACACAAGACACTCTGGAATGGACTCTGGGTGTGCCTTTAGGGCTAAAGCCTTTCCAGTCTGCAGATTTGCTTTCTACTGTCTACCTTCTATTTCTCACAGTGAGCTATGAAATGTTCCTTGGTACCCCACCCCTGTGCGCCAGGAGGTTTAAACCAGGGGCCTTTGTACAGAGCTACTTTCCAGTCCCCAACTTTTTATTTTAAGATGCTACACTGCCCAAAATGTATCCCATCTTGGTATCACATCTCAGGGTTCGGGGGTTATAGGCACTTTCCATCACATCTGAATCACTGATGCTTCATAAAAGACCTGCTTGGTCAAGTATATTTGTGATGCTAGGTTAAACCATGCAGATAGTTTTATTATGGAAATTCTCAAACCTCATACTGTATTATTATAGCTTAGAAACCTCAAAGGGTGCTTTGAGTTTTCCAAATTTATTTGACCACTATTTATTTATTTACTTAGACACAGTCTCAACTTGTAGTTCAGACCAGCCTTGAACTCTCTGTACCTGGTCTAGCCTTTACCTCATAGTGAGCCTCCTCCTTTAGTCTCCTAACTGCTAGAATGTTCTATTTTAATAGAACATTTCATAGTAACGAAGTTGTTGTTGTTCTCCTTTTTTATAGTGCTGGGCAATCGTACTCAGGGCCTCATGATTACTAGGCAAGCATCCTCACCTTAAGCTATATAGTTATCTTGATACTTTTACCCCACTCCGTGAAATAGTAGCATGCTCTGTTGGCTTGTTTCTAACCTTAAATTCAATCCTATTCATCTCACAGTCAGCTGTTTGGGTGACTGTTCACTTTGAAATGTCCCCCTAAAGCTCAAGTTGAATGTTCAGTCTCCTAAGTAGCAGTTGATTAGATCATCATGGGGCTAACTTCATCAGTGAGCTGTGGGAGGGGCTTTGTTATAAAAGGGACTGCTCAGAACCTGCTGCTGTGGCTCATGTCTATCATTGCCAGCACTCGGGAGGCTGAAACAAGAGGATGGCCTTAAGTGGAAGGCTAGCCAGAGTTATATTGAGACTTGAAGGCCAACCTGGCCTATAGAACAAGACCAACTCTCAAAAACCCCACATAAATAAATAAATGGGAAGATTCAACTGGTGCAGCAGTGCATGGCCATAATCCTAGCACTATGAGAAGCTGAGGCTTCTCACTTAAGTGGGAAATTTAGAGAACTCCTATCTCAAAAAGAGGGTGGGGTTGAGAATGTAGTTCAGTGTGAAGGTACTGGGTTCCACTGTGGTATTGGCCTGTCCAGTAAAAGGAAAGGGTCCTCATGAAGACTTCATAGAATTTAGTCACGCAGTAGATTAGTCTTCCTCATTATCATGTTGGGAACAATTCTTTTTTTTTTTTTTTTAAACTTTATTTATTTATGCTATGGCTGGTTCAGCCTGCCCTGGGCATGGGGCTGACATAGCATGTGGTACTGGGGATTGAACTATTGTGGCTGCAGTTGCCTAAGCTTGCCTAAGCAGGTGTTTTGGACCGCTGAGCTATTTCGCCAGCCCCCGTTGGGAACAATTCTAAAACCAAATCAGCTCATCTATTAGCTGAAGTTGCACTAGTGTTCTTTGTTATTTCGCAGGATCAGAGTACATAGTTTGAGATGACTATTTTAGGATTTATATATATCAGGGAGTGGCACATTTTTTTTTTATTAAAGAGTAGATGGTAAATATTTCAGGTCTTACGGTCATAAAGGCTCTGTTGCAACGAGATTGCCATCATACTATAAAAGCCACCATGGAGAATAGATTGACTAAACAAATGAGTGTGACTATGTTCTAATAAAATTTTATTTGCAGAAATAGGAGTTGGGTCAGATTTTGCCTCATGGGCCATAGTTTTCACCTCAGCTATTGGCCACATCTCTCACCTTGTTTCTATTGCCAACAGGGGTGACCTTTTCCTTTGGAAATTCTTTTTCTGGTTTCTGTTTCTGTGAGATGACACAGTGTGCAGCCTGTCTCTGACCTTCACAAACTGGCACTTTCTGTGCAACCTCCCCATCTTCTTTTTTTTTCTGTCTTTTTTTTGAGGCAGGGTCTCGCTATGCAGCTCAGGCTGGCCTTGAGCTCACTTTTGTAGCCCAGGCTGGTCTTGAACTCGCACCGATCCTCCTGCCTCTGCCTCCCACGTGCTGGGATTACAGGCGTGCGCCACCACGCCCGGCTCCTGCCCACCTTCTTTAGGCCCCATCAGAGCATCAGCTTCTCTTGGCATTCCTGAATCAGCATTATCATTCCCATTTGAAGTCTTCCAATCTTAGAACTCATATGGTGCTGTGTTTATACCACACAATGTTCTGCTGGAGCAGAAACCATCTAGAATTGCTTCATGGTTATGACGCATCCAATTACACTGCATGCCACGATAGGGCACTTGGATTGTTTCCCATAGGCAGCAAGTTAGTGATGTTTCTATGGAATTCGTGAAATATCTTTGATGGAAAAAGGCACACTCTGTACCCTGAGGAGCAACAGTTCTGTTCTCCAGTGAGAAAGGGGATGGTGATGAAATGTTATTTCTGAGTCATTATTAGGAAGGGACATTAGGGATGTTTGTACTTGCAGTTCATGGATGTTTCTCAGTCACAGCACAAGGATCAACAAAAAGACAAAGGGGATGGAATGGAGAGAGGGAGCAGATTTTCCTTTCTGTTACATCTCGACTCACCAGTAGTGGGACACATAAAAGCTTAGGTACACATGGCTGCTCTTGAGAATCCCACTCACTAGATGTTCTCATGGGCTTTCCCCTAGAAGCACTCCTTCTGCCTTTTCTCCATGTATGTGATGGCTGAGAGGTGTGCTGAGGTAGAGGGTGCTCTGCTGCCTCTGGCCACAGTCTCATCTGTAAATATGTCTTGCCTTACGAATTCAGACATTTTCTTACCTTGGAGGGTGGTCATAGGGGGCCCCAAATAAGTTCCCAATTAGCCTTTCTTTCTCGAGTCTCCTCACAGTTCACCTTTATATTTCAGGATGAGAGGCTTTTTCCTCCCTCCTTCCCTTTCTTCCTTTTTCAGAGCTGCTATTAGAATGTGAAGGCTTATGTGTTTTAGCCAAATCCACTATGGCTGAGCTTAGCACCCACTCCTGAGAGTCTTATTTTATTAATTAATCAATTTATTGTCACAGGGTCTCACTGTGTACCTCATACTGGCCCTGAATTCACTATACAACTCAGGCTAGCCTCAAACTCATGTTGACTCTTCTGCCTCAGTCTCCTAAATGCTGAGCTTACAGGGGTGTGCCACCAAGCCTGCTTACTGCTCTTTCTTTCTTTCTTTCTTTCTTTCTTTCTTTCTTTCTTTCTTCCTTCCTGCCTTTCTTTTTCTTTCCTCTTCTTGCCTCTCCCACTCCTTTTCCCCTCCCCCTCCCCCTCAGTCTTCTCTTCCCCTCCTATTCCTTCCTCTTCCTCCTCCCCCCTCCCCCTCCTCCTCCTCCTCCTCCTCCTCCTTCTTCTGTCTTTTTGAAACAAGGTCTTGCTATGTAGCTCAAGCTGGCTTTGAACTCACTTCGTAGTCCAGGCTGGCTTCAAACTCTCTGCCTCAGCCTCCTGAGTGCTGCGATTACAGGTATGCGCCACCACACCTAGCTTTTTGTTTTTCTGATACAGGGTCTTGGCTTGTATTCCAGGCTGATCTTAACTCCACTATGTAGCCCAGTTGGGCCTCATGGGGATACTCCTGCCTTAGCTTCCTGGGAGTGGTGGTGTTAAGGGTATGCCCCCCCATGTTCTGCCAAAGCACGACTTTGATGGTCATTTCAAACCAACAACAAATAGTTCTTCACCTCCAGGATACAGTCTAACATCCTTGCAAGGGCATGCAAAGCCTTTCTGGACCTTACCCAGGCTACTTGGTCTGGCACATCGCCCTTAAGTCTGCTTGTGCCCTTCTCCCACCTTATGCTCTTGTCCCTCACCTTCTGATCCAGCAGCAACATGTCATTACGAGTTCATCACACTTTCACACCTTCCTACTCACCCTGCATTGTTCTCTTTGGCTGCAATACTCCTGCAGTCTGCTGTGTCCACCCAGCAAGCTGCTACAACGGTCTAGATGTGTTCTGGAGGACATGCCCAACTCACAGTCTTATTCATTTGCTCCAGAACAGACCAACCCCAATTCCCACTCTCAGGAAGTTTATAATTCATCAGGAAACAAGACATAAGCCCTGCCTCCCCCAGATCATACAAATAGGTATGACTGCAAGGAATAATCAGCATTATGAAGGAAAAGTACCAGCTATCAGAACATACACCGTCCTCGAGTGGTGTGTGGTGTGTGGGTGGGTGTGAACATGTATGCGTTTGACATTTGGTTTCAGAAGCCCGAGGAAGCTTCTTTGAGGAAATGGGATTGGCTGAAAAATAGAGTGGGGGAACCATGTGAACAGCATACAAGCTGAGATGCTGACTGATGGACAGACTGCCAGGCTGGCTGTTGCAGGGCAGTCTGTCTCCCCTGTTCCCAGGCCAACACAGGGTGCAGGGCAGGAGAATGCCAAGCAGTCTCCCTTTCCTTTTCCTTATTTCTTCTTTGGTTTTTTTCCCCCAGCAGTAGTAATTGAACCCTGGACCTTTGCATTGAGCTATATTCCTAACCCCCACTCCTTAAAAATTATTTTAAAATTCTGAGACAGGTACTCACTAAGTCAATAAATAGCTTAGCCAGGGCTCAAACTTGCAGTCCTCATGCCTCAGCTTCCCAAAGTTCTAGGATGATACATGTGCACCAGCATGGCCAGCTCTGAATCCTTAGCTGATTGATTAATGGACAGAAGTAGTAACCGGACGCTGAGTGTCTATTTGGCTGGCTGCACTGTCTTACTTCCCTTTAGTTTCTTCTTACTTCCAACATAGCCTGATGTCAGCAACAAAACAGCAAGAAGGTAAAATACTGTGCTCAGAGAGGGTGAGGCTCAGGACCGGCTGGCTCAGCAAGCCCAGCTCTGCACAGCAGGAGCCTGTCAGTGTTCCTGGCTGGCCAGCAAGGCCTCAACATGGGATTTAATGCAGCTCAAAAAGAACACAGATGCACATTTGGCCAAGAGGGATAGAAAGCAAATAAAAAGCAGGCTAGCAAAGAACAAAGGCATTGGATAGGTTTCTCTCTCTCTCTCTCTCTCTCTCTCTTTCTTTCTGTGATACCAGGGATTGAACTCAGGACCTTGTGCTTGCCAGGAAAGAACTTATTCCACTGAGCTATCTCCCCAGCTCCTCGGATAGGTTTCTCGGAAACCTTGAAAAACAATTTTTTTCTTGTTTCAGAACCTTTGTTTGTCTATTCACTCATTTTTATGGCCGGCTCAGCCCACCCTGAGGGCAGGGCTGGCACAGCATGTGGTGCCGGGATCGAACTGAGGTCCCTGAAGCCGCCCAAGCTTTCCCAAGCAGGCACTTTAGACCACTGAGCCATACCGCCAGGCCTCCAAAAACAAAATTTTAAATAGCATTTTTAACAATAACACCTTATGTAATACATGCAACTTTGTGTGTGTGTGTGTGGGGGGGGTACCAGGGATTAAACTCAGGACCTTGCACTTGCCAGGCATGTATTTATTCTACTGAGCTATCTTCTAGGCCCTATACATGCAACTTTGAATGCACTGGAATAGTACAACTTCAACATATCAATGGGAGACACACTGGGCCACAAGACATCCCTTGGGACATTCCTGTGACAGCGTTTTCCTGCCTTATGTGTTTCTGTGGCAATAAGGTAGGGTAATGGCTCAGTCCTGTCTTGATCCCAGACTGCTAGGACTTGGAGAAACATTTCTGTACACTACGATGTTCACATCACTACAAGTGAGTAAGCTGAGTGAAAGCTGGAGGTAAATATGCCTAAGCCATCAAGTGGAAAATGGGATAAGGAGAACAGGGCCTGAGGCACGAGTCAGCCACGAGGAGGGACAGCAGAGACTCATTTGATATGCTCCAGCAACAACTCCTTGGGGTGTCCAGGGCCAGCCTCGGCTCCCTGTAACATCTCTGGCAATAGGTAAAGGATAGGGATTCAGGGCTTGACAGGCAAGGGTGTAGGGTAGCTATCCTTGGGTCCCAGGGGACCAGCATATTTGCATTCTTCCTGGGAAAATCTAATTGGGCATAATCCGTCAATTTGAGGTCAAGGCAGAGTATCATTTAAGACAGTGGTTCTCATGACAGATGCACATTAAAGTCACCTGGTAAACCATAATGAGTTACATATCACTATGCCACACCCCAGAAATTATGATTTTAGTGGTCTGGGATGAAAAGCCTGTGGTTTTTAAATCACCATACATGATTTTCATGTGCAGCTGGGGCTGAGAACTTTTTCAAATGAATATTCCCAGAGGAGAAAGGCATATCTAGTGGGAAATGGACTAAGTTTGGTTTCTAACTTCTGTGTTTTCTGGTAAAAAAAAATTTAGACAGGTGAAATCAAGTGTATCCTATACATACCATGCTGGTAAATGTTTTGCAACCAGTTCTTTGCAGTCCTGATTTGTAGCATTTGCCCTTTTCTATGGGTGTACATATCCTCATCATGGTTGATTTCAAGGTATCCACATGATAATTTGTTTATATTGTCTTTTGATTTATTTGAAAAAGGGCAAGTACTGCTTTGCCCATTTGCTAGAGTATAAGCTTGTAACTTGCGATGCCTGTGGCAGACATTGCTGATGATAGGTACATCTGTTTTTATGTAACAAAAGTTGGCTATAAGCAACGTGCTTATTAATCAAATCATGGCTTGTTTCTTTCCCACAGTACTGGAGCTTGAACCCAGGCCTTCCTGAATGTTAAACCACAACTGTACTATACAGCTACATTCCCAGTTCTTTTTTTGAGACAGGGTCTAGCTGCCCATTCCTACCTCTTTTAAACTTTTTATTTTGAGACATCTTTGTGCAGGTTGGCATGCAAGTTGAGATGCTCCTGCTTCGGCTGCCTGAATAGCTGGGATTTATTATAATGTGAGCCACCACACCTAGTTTCCAATTCCACCTTTAATACAATACATGAGTACTTGCTACGTGAAACCATCTCATGGTGTATTAATTTTCTTTGCTGCTATAGAAAATATTCAGTGCTATTCTCTCACAGCCCTGGAGGTCAGAGGTCCGACCCAAGTCTCATCGGGTTAAAATCAAGTGTAAGCCCATTTGCATGCATTTTGAATGCTAGAATCTGTTTCTTTAACTTTGTTGGGCTTCTCATGTTGCCTCTACCCCTCACTTCACAGTCTCCTTAGGCACCATCAAGGCTGGCAAGGTTGGGCAGCATCCTCACGTGACATCTCTCTGACCTTCTCTTTAGTCTTTCTGCTACTTTGAAGTAATATTCTAATTATACTCTTCCCACCTGTTTAATTCAGGCTAAAACCTTATTGTAAGGTCAGTTGTTTAGAAATCTTAGTGCTATCTGTAACTGCAATTTCCTTCTGCTATACAACATTGCTGTATTCACAGGCTCTGGGGACTTGCACACGGACATCTTTGTGGGCTATTATCCTGCCTCATACAAAGTAAATCTCATTATAAAATAGAAAAATTTTGATAAAGTGTTTAACTGTCTTATAGATTTTCGTATGCATTCGTCAGTTACAACAGGGCATACACAGACCATCTGTCACTCACCAACTGTATGTTTGAGCACTTGTCCCATCTCCTTAACCATTCACTGTTACCACTTGCAAAGGGCAAGCTTTTAGCTTATGCACTCACCATCACCACCTTCTGTTCGCCCCATGTCATCTCACTTAACCACACACTCGTGATTTGGTGTGGCCCTGTGTATGCTGACCTGTTCCTCAGTCTGCTTAGACTCCGTGCAGTAGGCAATAGTTAGGTGTAATACAATAGCGCACTGTATGTGCAAGACAAGTGTGGGAGGAGGATATACACGCACATCTTACGAGCCAACATGCTTGTTTCACACTTGCTCCTCCTAGCCACTCTGCTCTGCAGCTCAGGCCCTCCCTTATCATGTCCCCTGTAGACTAGCTCCACAACTCCCTCCTTGACTCCCTAGTTTTAAATAAGCCTTGCTCCTGCCCCTCTTGCACCCTGGTCCAAACGAGCTTCCATTCTATCACCCCTCTGCTCAAAGACGTATACTAGATTCCCACTCTTCTACCACGTGGAATTCAAATGCCTTGGACTGGCTTTTCAGGTTTTTAACCGCCTTGTTCTGCTCACTCTCAATTTCTCCTATCCCTTTTCTCAACATTTTCCTCTCCAGCCAAGCAACTGGGCTTATCAAGCTGCACACAGGGCTTGCTTATTTCAATGCTTGTTCCCTGTCTCTAAGCACACCTCACTTCTCTTTGCTAATTCATGCCTATCACCTGAAGATCCAGCTTAAAACACCCTCTTGTGGGAAACTGGTCTGGTTAACTCCATCCTGTTTTTTGGTCCATGTCTCACGCCACACTCATGAAGTTACCTGGACTGGCTTCCTGTCTTAACACCCTCCTGCCTCGGCCTCCTAAGTAGCTGAGATTATACGCATGCATCCCCATAATTGACTTTCATTTAATTTATTTAGAAAACTCTTTTTTAAAATAGGTGCTTCATTTTGTAGTTGAGAGGATCAAAGAGGTCCAGAGGTGAAGACTTTCTCAAGGCTATGCAACTAGGAAAGAGAAGAGCTGGGATTTGAACCTGATTTGTTTCTTATTCCAAAGAGCTATACATGTTCCAGTGTTTTGTTTCTAAGGCATGACATGAACGTTTTTTAAGTCTAAGCTCCCCATTAGGAGTACAACTTCTAAGGCTAGGCATGTACTCAGTAGTAGAGTCATACCTAGCATGTGCAAGACCCAGGATTCCATTCCTAGCAATAAAAAGAAAATGGGGTTGTGTAGGGGCCCTGATACCCACAAGTGTGGTTGGAGCACTTCTGGAAATAATACTATCCATCCCTGCTATGCCTGATTCCTCCCACACTTCTAGGTATAGAGGTCTCAAACTCGTGTATTCTTTAACTGATTTTACTACAACAACACTTGAGAAACTGAAAAAAAAGAAGCCTTGATGAGCACCCAGGCTGCACCTTTGATCAATGAAATAATTTCTGGGAGTAGTACCCAGGCTTCTGTATGTGTTAAAGTCTTCTCGAGCCAATTCTTTTGTGCAGCCACCATAGAAAATCACTGGTAGAACATAAGAAGCAGGCTAATTTGGAAAACTTTTTCCCTTTTCAGCTGCTTTCATTTCTTGGGATGCCACACCTTCACTGCATGCCCTGTCTTTCCTTCTCCCATGCCACTATGCATTTTACCCGCAACATCTGAGGAGGGAAGCAACCATTGGTTGAGGAGGCGGTCACAAGCCCATTAAACATCAACACTAGTAGGCTCCTAAACCCATGGGAATCACAGGTGGAAAATTAACATATTAAAGCTTCCTGGGTTTTAGGAATATCAAACTAAAGTAAATAATTTGCTCTTTTAGAAACTGCAAACACTTCACCTCTTAATCTGCTAAGGACACATTCCCATGGGAAATTCTTCAAGAAAGGAAAGCTGCCCTTCTTCTAAGTGCCTCAGGCAGCTAGCTGGCAGGCAGGGCTCCCTCCACCCCAAGCTGGTCATTGGATTCAACCCCAAGAGCTCTGAAGAGGGTGGCCGACTGCCACTGCCAGGGTCTGCATGCGAGATGACAGCTGTTTGCCAAGGAACTGATTTATGACAAGGGCTGGAGGTTCTGCAAGAGCCAGGTTCTGGGTGGTGAAATGTGGGTGGAGCTCTGTCTGCTCTCCTTTCCCTTGGGTCCCGCCCGTGGCTCTGCCCACGTGCTTAGACACCCCCCTCTTCCGTGATTCAAATGAGTATTTCCCAACTGGTATGCCTGAGGAATGAAGTGAGATGAGCCAAAATATTCATTTCATCACTTCCTGACAAAGGCAGGAGGACCTGGGGAGGCCAGTGTCTGCAGATCTTCTGTTTAGCTCAACGTTTCACATAAATATGATTTTTCTATGTAGGCTGGAAACTTAAAATGATTCAGAAGTAATGGCCAAGGGGTGGATCAGATTAATTCAGCATTTTTTTTTTTTTGGTATTTTAGGGAAGATTCTACAGGGTGGTCAGGTTCTCACTACTAGTTCAGACTCCTAGTGATCCACCTGTTTACAATCTCCCAAGAGCTGGGATTACAGGAGGGCACCATCACGCCCAGTCTCAATTTTTGTCTCAGTGTACTCTGGGGATGGGGCCGACACCCAGGTATCAAACACTTGGCTCCTGTGCCTGCTTGCAGATGCTTTAAGCGGCTGAGCTACTTGGCTGGCCCTTGCTTCAGCTTCTGTCCCTGTGGAGAATTGTTGACATGACTTCCTAGCCTCAGAAGGGAAAGAAAGATGAGCTCAAGGTGGCCCACAGTCAGTATCAGTCCACTCACTAACCTCAATCCATAAACTCAAGCTGTTTTTTTGAAGTTAACTTCTTGCTCCATCTCAAGGCCTGTGCATAGGGAGAAGCAGATCTTCAAGGCAGGGCTTACCTTGGCATCCATGATGCTGGTCTCCACACGGGCCACACCCTGGTTCTCCCGGAATAGTTGGATCTTGCTGATCTTGCTGAACTCGGACAGCACAGTAGTAAGGTTGGTTTTGAGATCAATAACATGACTGATGCCATGACGGGGTCCCACCAGGAGAGTGGTGGCTGACTGCTTTTCATCCTGGTCCCCAAGCAGGGCAAGTAGCATTCACAGAGAGAAGGAGGAGGAGGAGGAGGTGGGGATAGGAGGCAGGAAGAAGGAAATAGAGAATATCCATTGGACCAGCTCTTCAGGGATTGGGGGAATGGAAATATCTGAGGCTCAGTGGCAGGGCCAGAGGTCGAGCTTGAGGGCAAACTGGGCCGGAAACCGTCCGTTCAAAGCTAGGGCCCCAGACCATTGATCTGCCAACACAGGCCCTAGCAGCAGTTAAATGGGTAGTAGTGAGCTAGCTCTAAGAGTACGATAAAGTGCGTGAGGGTCCTTTTGGGGCTTTGGAGAGCCATCCCCTAGCAAGCCCTGGTTGCTGCAGTCCATTCAAGGTCACCATGCAGTGCTCTGCCAGACCAGGCAGTCTTTACTCCCCACCCCATCCCATTGCTGCTATTCTGAGAAAATAACTGCACCTAAGGTATTAAGAGTCGAGGGCTGAGGAGATAGCTCCATGGTACAAGTGCCTGCCTGGCAAGTGCAAGGTCATGAGTTCCAGCCCTGGTCCCACAAAACAAAACAAAACAAAACAAAACAAAAAAAACAGTTGATTGGTACTTAATGCTGACCTCTTCCCTAAGAGGATATTTACCTTTTAATAAACATTCCAGCAATCTTAACCCAAAAGAATGACCAAGCAGAATTGCAGCAGTGGCACGAAGAGAGATTTGAGGGTTTGGGGGATTGTAGGTAGGGGATAGCTTTCAGTATTTTGCAAATACAGGTATGGAAAAGGCTGCCTCTAGGTCTGCTACACTGGATTTCCTTAAAAGATTCTCACAGACTCCTTGGAGGCATCAAGACTGAAGCCTCTAGGAGGCCCATTCCCTGACATTAGCATCACCCCCAGGAACTTCTTGTGTTTGCCTGTATGTACTTTGATAAGCAGCTTTCCTTTAGTGTGCCCTGCTAGCATCACAATGTGCTCCCCAGAGCACGACAAGTACCTGGAGCTAATCAGCAAGATGATTTGAATTTCCGTTCACCAGGGTCAATCAGCCTGGGGTACAGTGTTGGGCAGGCTGCTTTGGTCTGCCTCCAACAATTGCTGTTGCCATGGAGGCCAAGGGTGGCTGGGGGGGGCAGGATGAGGACTCCTGAAACCTGGGCTGCTGGGCTATAGGAGTGTGTGTGAAGGCAATGAAATGGAGCAGGGGTCGGCAAGCTGTGGCCCTGGGGCCAAATCCAACCCACCACCTGTTTTTGGATGGCTCAAGAGCTAAGAATGGCTTTTTACATTTTTAAATGTTTGGAGAGAAATCAAACGAGCCATATATTGTGGCATGTGAAAATTATATGAAATTCAAATTTCTGCATCCCTGAATAGTTGCTGGCACACTGCCAAGCCTATTTGTTAATGCATTGTCTGCACTTACTTTCCCACTAGGATGGCAGGGCTGAGTAGCTGCCACAGAGATGTTTGGCCCACCTGCAAAAGCTTCAAATGTTTACTATCTGGCTCTTCACAGAGAAACTTTGCCAACCCCTGAAGTAGAGGAAGGGGGACACAAAAGGGTTTTATAAAAGGGTATTGAAAACAAATACATTTGGCTGTCAGAATTCATGAGGGAGTTGTTCTAGGGCCCACTTGCAAAAGTGGTATCTGCAAAATCCAGGTAACCAGGTCCCTTATATAAAATGCAATAGCATTTGAGTGTCACCTGTGTACATCCTCCATATATTTTATTTGTTACTTTATTTGTAGTACTGGGCTTGAATCCATGGCCTTGGGACTGCTAGGCTGGCAGTCTACCACAGAGCTACATTACCTAACAAAGGTCCCACAAAGACACCTATGTTGTCCTGGAACTTGTCATCCTCTTTTCTTTTCTTTTTTTTTTTTTTTTTAGAATTTTTAAAATTTTATTTATTTTTTTCTTGTTTCAGAACTTTTGTTTGCTTATTCACTAATTTTTATGGCCGGCTCAGTCCGTCCCGAGGGCAGGGCTGGCGCAGCATGTGGTGCCAGGGATTGAACTGCGGTCCCTACAGCCGCCCAAGCTTTCCCAAGCAGGCGCTTTAGACCACTGAGCCATCCCGCCGGGCCCCCGTCATCCTCTTTTCTCAGCCTCCCAAATACCCCAAATTACTGATGGGTACCACCATGCCAGCTGTTTCACATATACTTGAAATCATCTCTATATTACTTATAATACCTAATACAATGTAAATGCTGTGTGAGTTGCATTGCTTTGGGAATAATAACAAGAAAAAGCTCTATGCAGTTCAAATTGACATGATTCTTTTCTTGAATATTTTTGATTCACAGTTTGCTGAATCCATGGAGGCAGAACCCTAGAATAGGGGGACAACTGTATTTGCCTCTGTCCAATGGTAATGAAAGGTTGGTTCCCCTCCCCCATCTTCCCCACACTGCCCCACTGACCAGGCCCACAGTGTTGAACAAGACTCCTGTGAAGGTCGGAAGTTCATTCAGAATTTGAAGGTACTGGAGCTTTGCCTGGATTGCAGAACCCTGTGAAAACAATCCACCCCAAAATATGAGAAGCCAAGGGGCACAGGAAAAGCAAGCCCATGTTCTCAAAGAGGAGTCTCAATACCCTGGAACAGATCTGTGTCATGAAGCTACCCTGTGCGAACATGCAGAGGGGCTGGGCCAAATGCAGGAATGTTCCAATCAGGACAGCTCTCACTTCTAGCGCCCCTCCCTTTCTAAATTCTCCTCCTACCTCCTGATGCGTGCTGCTAAGGACTCATTTTGTTCATGGATTGATTCCAACAGTGTACCTTAAGTCTGACTTAAATATTTGTGACTCTTGTAATACTTAAACTCCTTACTGCTACCCAAAGTGCCAGCTATCTTGCAGCTGGTGGGGGAGTGTCTCACTGTTGTATGTTGGGAGCTAGCAGGAAGCCAGGAAATTGATCAAGTGTGTGTAGGTGGGACTGGGCTTCCCTTCCTGGGGCAAAAAGCTACCCCAGTACTGAGAAAAACATCCTGCCTGGT
>PVJA010042317.1:0-11344 GCA_004027025.1 Myocastor coypus | reverse complement strand
ACGACGCCCGGCTGGATGAAGTTCTTGAAAAACAAATCTCTCAGTATAGTACCTTGAAGAAATTTTTTTTTTTTTGTCTTTTTGAGACAGGATCTCGCTGTGCAGTTCAGGCTGGCCTTGAGCTCACTTTTGCAGCCCAGGCTGGTCTCGAACTTGCACCAATCCTCCTTCCTCTGCCTCCCGAGTGCTGGGATTACAGGCGTGAGCCACCACGCCCGGCTCTTGAAGAAATTTTTAAGTTACGCAGTTTGTACTTTGCTTTTTTATTTTTATTTTTTAAAATTTATTTTATTTTATTTATTTATTTTTCTTGTTTCACAACCTTTGTTTGTTTATTCACTCATTTTTATGGCTGGCTCAGCCCGCCCTCGAGGGCAGGGCTGGCGCAGCATGTGGTGCCAGGGATCGAACTGTGGTCCGTGAGTCTGCCCAAGCTTTCCCAAGCAGGGCTTTAGACCACTGAACCATCCCGCCAGGCCCCTGTACTTTGCTTTTTTAAAGAAAAGTCACAGTACTAACAAGGTACTGACTGATTGTCCAAAACTTCGATAGGCCCAGTCCAGTACACCTTTCATGTCGAACTCCATGGATATTTCAAAAATGTATTTCCTGGGCTGGCCAAATAGGTCAGTGGATTAAAGTGCCTGCAAGCAAGCACTAGGGGCCAGGGTTCCATCCCAGGCCTGCCATGCTGGCCCCTCCCTCCGGGTGCACTCAGACAGCTATTGAGACTGAGTGCCTGTAATCTCAGCGCTTGAGAGGCTGAAAGAATAACTTCAAGTCCGACTTACGTTGTTAGATGCTGTAAACCCTACCCTAAATGCAGAAAGAAAAAAAAAAGGGGGCAATAGCTCAGCAACTTAAGCACTTGTCTGGCAAGTGCAAGGTCCCTTTTATGTTGGAATTATTTTCTCCTAAAAACCTGCTCTAGCTGGACATAGTAGTGCACACCTGTAATCCCAGCACTTGGGAGGCTGAGGCAGGAGGACCGGCCTGGGCTACAAAAGTGAGTGCAAGGCCAGCCTGAACTTCATTGATAGTTTTTTTTTCTTTTTTGTCTTTTTGAGACAGGGTCTCATTATGCAGTTGAGGCTGGCCTTGGGTTCAGTTTTGTAGCCCAGGCTGGTCTCGAACTCGCACTGATCCTCCTTCCTCAGCCTCCCGAGTGCTGGGATTACAGGCATGCGCCACCACACCCAGCTTCTGTTTTTTTTTTTTTTTGTGGGACCAGGGTTTGAACTCACGACCTTGCACTTGCCCAGCAGGCACTTGTGCCTCGGAGCTATCTCCCCAGCCGACAGCCTGAACTTCATAGCAAGACCCTGTCTCAAAAAGACAAAAACAAAACAAAAAAAAACCTGCTCTAGGGGCCTGGCAGGATGGCTCAGTGGTCTAAAGCGCCTGCTTAGGAAAGCTTGGGTGGCTGCAGGGACTGTGGTTCGATCCCCGGCACCACATGCTGCGCCAGCCCTGCTCTCAAGGCAGGCTGAGCCGGCCATAAAAATAAATAAGTAAACAAACAAAAGTTCTGAAACAAGAAAACAAAAACAAAAACCAGGGAGATGGCTCAGTAGAATAAGTGGTTGCTTGTAAGTGTAAAGGCCTGAGTTCAATCTCTAGTTCCCCCACAACAAAACAAAACAAACACACAAAAAAAACACCTACTCTGCCGCATTTCTTTTCCATGTGCTCTTAGGGTTCCACCATTCCTACTATACTTGAGCATGTCTCATTTTCATTCTCTCTTGCATGTTCCACAGTTATTTTAATTTTTACTGTCAGAAACCAAATTTAGGACTTTTTTAATATTGGTCTTAAATTTTCTGTTGTTTCCCAGCTTGGATGCCTATCTTCGTATTACCTACTCTAACCTCTTTAAATTCTACTACAATTTTACTTTATATTATTACTTTTTTTTTTTTTTTTCAGGACCGAGGTTCAAACTCATGACCTTGCACTTACCAGGCACGCATTTGTTCCATGGAGCTGTTTCCCCAGCCACCTAAAATTTTATTTTTTCAAAGTAATTTTCATGGGGCTGGGGAGATAGCTCCGAGGCACAAGTGCCTGCTGGGCAAGTGCAAGGTCGTGAGTTCGAACCCTGGTCCCACAAAAAAAAAAAAAAAAAAAAAAAAAAAAAAGTAATTTTCAGAGTGCTGGCTAAATAGTTCAGCTGATTAAAGCGCCTACTTAGACAGATGCATGGACTAGATCCCAGCATGCTGTGCCGGCCCTGCCCCTGGGGCACACTGAAAGGGTAGTTGAGACTGGGTATGGTGGTGTGCCCCTGTAATCCCAGTGCTTGGGAGGCTGAAAACAGGAGGATGACTACAAATTCCAATCTGTGTACTGAGACCCTGCAGACCCTGTACTAAATATATATATATATATATATATATATATATATATATATATATATATATATATTTTTCCCCCCCCTCGGGACCAGGGTTCAAACTCACGACCTTGCACTTGCCAGGCAGGCACTTGTGCCATGGAGCTATCTCCCCAGCCCCTGTACTAAATATATTAAAAAAAGAAAAGGAATAAAAGTGATTTTCGCTCTGGTTTCCTATTGCCTTTTACAATAAAGACAATGTTTATTCCCTAGCTTTCTGGGCTTTCTACCTCAATCTTGGCTGTCTAGTGACTTTCACTAGCATGGCCTTCTCAAGCCTTTCTCCTATAACTAGCACAAATGAGAAATATAATCCTTGCAATTTTTCCTTGTCAAAATATATTCATGTGTCAAGACATCATTAAAACTATTAGAAAACCTTGTTTTTATGCTTGGAAAGAAAATGCTAATAGTTGTTATATATTTAAGATCAGTTACAATTAAAATTGTGATCATACTTTTTTTTTTTTTTTTTATGGTACCTGGGACTGAACTTAGGACCCTGCACTTGCCAGGCAGGTGCTTATTCTACTGAGCTATCTCTGCAGCCTGATCATATAATTTTTTGATCATACAATTTCTTAGCTCCTTAGCTCCAAAAACAAACTAAAATTTTATTAACATATGTTCATGATACAGGAAGAAAAAACTGATCTGGGGTTGGTAGCCTCCAATAGGGAACCTCCAAATGATATATGGAAAACTGATCCCCAACTGAAAAGTACCTGGGATGAGTTTGTGTTCTCTAAAATGGAATAATGAATTTTAGGAACAAAAGGAGGTAATGAGCAGAACATATTTATTTATTTTATTTTAAAAGAATCTTTATTTATTTATTCTTGTTTGCGAACCTTTGTTTATTTTTTAAATATTATTTATTATTATTATTATTATTATTATTATTATTATTATTATTATTATTATTGTTTTAGAACCTTTGCTTGTTTATTCACTCATTTTTATGGCCGGCTCAGCCTGCCCCGAAGGCAGGGCTGGCATAGCATTTGGTGCCAGGGATCGAACCTTGGTCCCTGAAGCCACCCAAGCTTTTCCAAGCAGGCACTTTAGACCACTGAACCATCCCGCCAGGCCCCCAGAACATATTTATTGAGGGAAAGAAAGCTCCTGTCTGAGGGACAGGAGAGTGGTCCACAGTGGGTGGTTCCCAGGAAGCTGTCTCTTCTAGGGACTTTTATAGGGAAAACCGTGTGGTGAGGCAGGTCTAAGGTTGTGGAGAAGACATGGGAACTGGCTTAGGTGGGTATGAGGTGGGACAAAGCTGTGGTCAACCAATGAGATACCAAGCACCATTGCTCAGGTAAAATAGATTAAAATCAGGATCCAATGGGAAAGCAAGTCACATAGCAAGCAGACAAGAATACAGAGTAGGGTCTCTTCCTGTTGAGCATGGGCTGGCAACTCTTTCTAGGCTCTTTCAAGGTGATTGACACCTACTTAGAGTATCAATCCCTGATGCCCACCCTTAAGGAACTATGTAGTTGTTTTGGTTTACTCTTGTCTTGAGATCTGGCCCACGGTGGAGGACTGTCTGTCTCTAGTTGCAAAGTCACCTTGTCTTCCACCTTGCCCTGTCTAACTGCCTATAATATTTCTAATTCAGCTGCCTACAACATTCCCTTCTCTGAAGAAGTAACCTGAACTACCATGAGGGAACCATGGGCGATGACTACTATGGCTTCTTTAGGCTGAAAGGGGTCATAGTTGTGATCCATCAGTTAGAATTACTCTCGAGAGATCCTATCTAAAAGCCCTCAATAGACACCAAGTATTTTTATCTTGGGTCGGCATATAGCTTAGAATCTGAGAGACAAAGCAAAGAAACTATGAAACATACATGGGTCAAATAATTATGAGTACTGTCAAAATGATTTTACCAAGTAAACAATAATGATCTTAACAAAGATGACAAAGATAGGGTCTGGAGACCTCACCATTTTGCATACCACTGATTTGATATCTAATATTTTGGACAGCTATTGAGACATTAGCAGAAAGATCTGGAAGGTAATGTTCTGTAGGTCTATTAGCAGAAATCTCTTAAACATGGGGTTTAATCTCTTTTAATCTTCAACATATAACTTTTTGGTTTTAAGGCCTCCTGCAGGCAGCCCTGCTCAAAGAAGATAAGGACAACTTCCCCAATAGTGGATTTCCTGACATAGGATTAGACTGATAGAGGAAGCATCTTTTTTCTTTTTTGTCTTTTTTTGAGACAGGGTCTTGCTATGCAGTTGAGGCTGACCTTGAGCTCACTTTTGTAGCCCAGGCTGGTCTCGAACTCGCACCAATCCTCCTGCCTCAGCCTCCCAAGTGCTGGGATTACAGGCGTGAGCCACCACGCCCGGCTAGAGGAAGCATCTTTAAGGGATGGCCCTGCCCAAGGAATGTGATATGAAGATAGCTTCCCTTGTAATGAGGCAGGAAACACTGAGAAGACACAGTTCAACTAGGCTGTATGAGATCGACAGCTAAGGCCTTATTATATCTCTATAGACAAAATCTGGTGGATCTCAGCAAAAGGAATCTAAATGTAATCAGGCATATTTGCTATAGTTTTTACCTGTATGATTACCTGGGTTTTGGTATCTTCTGGGAAACAAGAAATTTTTGAGAGATTAGCACATGTATAATCAAAGCATGAGCATTTGAGCTAACACTGGCATTTGGACTCTTATTTATGGAGTTTGACAATTTAGTATAAGTCCCTCAAACTTTAGTTATAATTATGTCTAAATTATGAGAACTCATGAAAACCGGATTAATACCTTATTTTTACTGTTGATGCTTTTAAATAATCTAAGTATAGTATGGCATACTTTCCTAGTTACACTTTCTGAGAGAACAGTGACATCAGCAAGTTATTTTTACTTATACAAAACTTTTCTGGGGCCTGGCGGGATGGCTCAGTGGTCTAAAGCACCTGCTTGGGAAAGCTTGGGCAGCTTCAGGGACCGCGGTTCGATCCCCGGCACCACATGCTGCGCCAGCCCTGCCCTCAGGGTGGGCTGAGCTGGCCATAAAAATGAGTGAATAAACAAACAAAGGTTCTGAAACAAGAAAAAAATAAATAAATAAAAATAAAAATAAAACTTTTCTGTAAACATTTGCGTTTTAATTAAAAACACTCATAAATATTGACTGAAATCATAACATTTAAAAAAAGTCTAATAATCTTTTCTAGTTAGCACACATATGATGAATTATAAAACAGTAGGCAGTTAATTTTTTTTGCAGAACCGGGTTTCAAACTCATAACCTTGCACTTTCTAGGCAGGCACTTGTGCCACAGAACAATCTCCCTACAGTCTTACTTTTGAGAAATCTAATCTATAAGGTCACACCTATATTTACTTTTTTTTTCTTGTTTCAGAACTTTTTAAAAATTTTTTTATTTTATTTTATTTTATTATTATTATTTTTTTCTTGTTTCAGAACTTTTGTTTGTTTATTTATTTTTTTTGTAGCCGGCTCAGCCTGCCCTGAGGGCAGGGCTGGCACAGCATGTGGTGCCGGGGATCGAACCGCGGTCCATGCAGCCGCCCAAGCTTTCCTAAGCAGGCACTTTAGACCACTGAGCCAATCTGCCGGTCCCCAAGGCTTAGCCTATTGAAGTGTAAAAACTGGAACACTTCAACCCTGGAACCTGGAAGTCAGTGTTAAAGAAGAGCAAAGAGATCTGTGCCAGTGTCCAGCAATAGGCTGTTTTCCTTTAGTCATGACTACTCAGAGCTCCTCCATGGAAATGGCAGGTAGAGATAAAAGTTTGGCCAGAGGGAAGAGGCAGGCCTAGTTCCATTCAGTCCTACTGGACTATCTGGGAAGCTGAGTCTGAGCTCTGTGGCCTGTGTCTCAGAGTGCAGTCTCACTCCTAGCAGCTGCCTTGGCAGTCAGGGCATGGCCTGTGGGCCTCTTAAGGCAGTCCCTCTTACAGTGGCCTGGCTTTTGACGGTGGTAGCAGATGAACCTCATCGTTGTTGAGCTCTTCTTGGATCCCAGAGAATCAGAATTAGGATCTGTATTGAGGCCGCAACAAAGACAGCCATTTATTTATTTATTTATTTATTTATTTATTTATTTAAAAAGCTTTTTTTATTGAATTTGTTGTAGGCAGCTGAATTACATAGAAATATTATAGGCAGTCAGACAGGCCCAGGCCCTCAAAGACAACATGGAAGACAAAGTGACTTTCCAACTAGAGACAGACACTCCTCCACCGTGGGCCAGATCTCAAGACAAGAGTAAATGGAAACAACTACATACTTCCTCAAGGGTGGGCATCAGGGATTGATATGCTACATAAGTATCGATTACCTTAAAAGATCCTAAAAAGAGTCAAGAGCCCAAACTCAATAGGTGGTATTCTTGCCCACTTGCTATGTGACTTGCCTTCCCATTGGATCCCAATGTTAATCAATGGTGCTTATAATCTCATTGGTTGGCCATAGTCTTTGTCCACCTCATATCGACCTAAGCGAGTTCCCTTGTCTTCTCTATAAAAGTCCCTGGAAGGCCCAGCAGGATGGCTCAGCGGTCTAAAGCACCTGCTTAGGAAAGCTTAGGTGGCTGCAGGCACCACATGCTGGGCCAGCTCTGCCCTGAGGGCGGGTTGAGCTGGCCATAAAAATAAAGAAACAAACAAAAGTTTTGAAACAAGAAAAAAATAAAATAAAATAAATATTTTACCATTTAGCTTTTTACAATATCTTTCTTGTTGTAAAATAGCGTCATAATACTTTCCTTTGCATTCCCTTTGTTCTTTTTCAGAGTGTAAGGATCAAACGTTTTGAGGTACCTAAAGAAGCACTCTCAAGGAGTAAGAGACTTTGATTGTGAGATAACCTGGAATTCAGTAGAAATTACCTTTTGGGCATCCCAACCTTCTTTCTATTGATTCCTCCCCCAAGGCATCCCCTGTGTAGTCCTCTCCAGAGCAGGTGGATGCTCCTTGGAGAGAAGGGACAAGATCCCACCAGCCTATCTGCCCTCAGACTGGAGCACGATTCTGACCTCCTGAAACATCTCACAAACCATTCCCTTACTCTTACTGAATATTTGTAAGCAAAAGTTACATTTGGCCTGGTGATAGGCCAAAAAGAAACAACTATTGCATAAAAAAAATTGTAAGTGAGCACTTTCAGGCTACAAAGAGCACGTCTAGAGATAGATAAAAGAATTGACTGGAGAGGATCTGGCCCCGTGCACTGAGCTAAGTCTTCAGACACTTGTGTTTTCTATTTAATCACCTCAGTAAACATTTTTAGCAATGGGACAAGATTTAAATTTGAAGATAACAGGGGCCTGGCGGGATGGCTTAGTGGTCTAATGCTCCTGCTTAGGAAAGCTTGGGCGGCTTCAGGGACCACGGTTCAATCCTTGGCACCACATGCTGCGCCAGCCCTGCCCTCTGGGGGGCGGGCTGAGCCAGCCATAAAAATGAGTGAATAAACAAAGGTTCTGAAACCAGAATAAAAATAATAAATAAAAATTAAAAAAAAATAAAAAAATTTGAAGATAACAGATGAAATTTATATGTATCACTTAACATCACTTTTTTTTTTTAGAATTTTAAAATTTTATTTATTTCTGTTGTTGTTTCAGAACTTTTGTTTCTTTATTCACTCATTTTTATGGCTGGCTCAGCCTGCCCCAGGGGCAGGGCTGGTGCAGGATATGGTGCCGGGGATCGAACTGCGGTCCCTGAAGCCTCCCAAGCTTTCCCAAGCAGGCGCTTTAGACCACTGAGCCATCCCACCGGGCCCAAATTTTTATTTATTTATTTATTTATTTATTTATTTATTTATTTCTCTTTCTTGTTATAGAACTTTGTTTGTTTATTTCTTTTTATGGCCAGCTCAGCCTGCCCTGAGGGCAGGGCTGGTGCAGCATGTGGTGCCAGGGATGAAACTGGTGCCTGCAGCCACTTGCAGGTGCTTTAGACCACTGAGCCATCCTGCGGGGCCCAGCATCACATTTTATATGTTGGTAAACACTTTAAAGCTGATAAAGGGGAGCTGGGGAGATAGCTCTGAGGCACAAGTGCCTGCTGGGCAAGTGCAAAGTCGTGAGTTTGAACCCCAGTCCCACAAAAAAAAAAAAAAAAAAAAAAAAAAAATGCTGATAAAAATCTCCTAGGGCCCGGCGGGATGGCTCAGTGGTCTAGAGCGCCTCCTTGGGAGGGCTTAGGCGGCTGCAGGGACCACGGTTTGATCCCCGGCACCACATGCTGCACCAGCCTTGTCCTCGGGGCGGGCTGAGCTGGCCATAAAAATGAGTGAATAAACAAATAAAGGTTCTGAAACAAGAAAAAAATAAACAAATAAAATAAAAAATTAAAAAAAAATCTCCTAGTTAAGGTGTAAGGTACAGATGTACATCATTTCCCCTAACAGCCACTGTAGAATGTAAACTATTGCAAGCTGCTGCAGCCTAATTTTTGAAGGAGTGACTCATTAAGCTGTCCTACTGAAAAGCTCAGGTAGAATTTCTAGTTTACTAGCAGAGAGAAAAAATACAATAGGCAAATGGAGATCTTTTAATGGTCAAGAGCCATTCTCCACCAAGAAACCCTTGGGTCTGGCCACTCCCCTTCAGGTTTTCTCAGTTTTTTTTTTTTTTTTTTTTTTTTTTACTCATACAACCAGACAACCAGAGTTCAATCTCCAGAAAGGAATCTAGTTGTATCTCTCTGGTCAACATTCCATCAGCTATAGGCTTGGATGGGGATTCACCAATGAGCAGCTAAGGAAACCTGTCCTCTGCTTCAAAGAGTTGCAGCTGCTCTAGGAGCATTTACTAGCTGGCAGAGTAACCACTGTTTGTCCAAATTCTGTAAGAGATAGTTAAAAGCCTGAACAAGATTACCTAGTACCTCATGGTAAAGGGTTTAAAGTCCAAAACTTACGTTATTATGTACCTAAATAATTAGACCTAGGAGAAAATGTTACGATCCTCCCTTACCCTAAATGTATTTTGGTCCCATACATGTTCTGCTTTCCGAGATAACTTCTTCTGTCACCCAGAAGTCGGTTCTCTCCACTGTGTCTCAGGCTTAGCCTTCTGAAAGAGACCTTCCCAGAACACTCAGCCAGGACACAGCTTTTATATGTGTCCTCCTGGACTGGCATAGTTCCTCTTTGACCCAGAGATGGAGTATGTGTCCTTTTCCTATAATGACTTCCCTGTCTTTGGTGTTTAACAGATGCTCATTTTCTAAGGGTTTTGCTTAGTTTGAATAGTTCATATCATTCTCTTAATTGCATATGCCTCTAAAAAGGAAAATGCAAAGAGGTAGGAAAATCAGGAATAACGTCAAAGTAAGGAAACTGAAACAGAGCAGGCCTGACATTTCCTCTAGCATGTACAGGGGGATCAGAACCAGTCTATCCCAGTGAAACCTGCCCTCCAAGTCCTTAAGAATGGTTGTCGACCTAATGTCACTTAGTTGGTAAGGGAGTCCCATGTTTCATAGACAGGCATGTATATTTTCTAAGTCCAAGCTACATATAAAAGTCCTATTTTATAGAAGTTTACATAAAGTTCACTAGGAAGCTTACTAATGTTACTCTCTCTACCATTGTTGTCTAAAATCAAGCAAGGACTTTAACATCTAGTTCAAATGCAATGTATACAGATACACAACTGTCATAAAATGCCCCATTAGAGAAATAATCACCTTATATAGCATTTCCATATTTTAACCTAGATTTACCAACATTTTGACCAACATTTTAATAAAATCATGTAAGAGACAAAACGTAAGTGATTGTAAACAATTTTACCCAAACTATATCAAACAATAAAATATGAGCAATTATGAACAAAAGGCAAAGATATCAACATGTATCACATAAAATTTGTTACCTAAGGAAGTCCCAATTCAGAATTTATGAAAGAAAAGCAAGCTTATACCTCTGTCCAGTGATCTGAGTGCAACATCCAAATGATGCAGGAAGAAAAAAATGATTTGGGTTGGATGACCTCCAATAATGAATCTCCCAGTGATATAGGGGAAAAATGATCCCCAACCTGAAAAGCACCTGGGACAAGTTCGTGTTCTCTAAAACCGAAGAATGAATTTTAGGAACAAATGGAGGTTATGAGCAGAATAGATTTATTAGGGGAAAGAAAGCTCCTGTCACAGAGAGAGAGAGAGAGAGAGAGAGAGAGAGAGAGAGAGAGAGAGAGAGAGAGAGAGAGACAGGAGGGGGGGTCGCGAGTGGGTGTCCCCCGGGAAGTGGTCCACTTGCTACATGATTTACTTTCCCATTGGATCCTGATTTTAATCTATTTTACCTGAGCAATGGTGTTTGTTATCTCATTGGCTGGCCACAGCTTTGTCCCACCTCATACCCACCTAAGCCAGTTCCCATGTCTTCTCCACAACCTTAGACCTGCCTCACCACACGGTTTTCCTCTATAAAAGTCCCTAGAAGAGACAGTTTTCTGGGGACCACCCACTCGGGACCCCTCTCCTGTCCCTCTCTCGGACAGCTTTCTTTCCCTCAATAAATATGTTCTGCTCATTACCTCCTTTTGTTCCTGAAATTCATTCTTTAGTTTTAGAGAACATGAACTCGTCCCAGGTACTTTTCAGGTTGGGGATCCGTTTTCCCTATCTCATTTGGAGGTTCCTTGTTGGAGGTCATCCACCCAGATCAGTTTTTCCTCCCTGCATCACTTTTCTTTTTTTCTTTTTTTAAAATTTATTTATTTATTGTTTCAGAACCTTTGTTTGTTTATTCACTCATTTTCATGGCCGGCTCAGCCCGCCCCAAGGGCAGGGCTGGCGCAGCATGTGGTGCCAGGGATCAAACCGCGGTCCCTGAAGCTGCCCAAGCTTCCCCAAGCAGGCGCTTTAGACCACTGAGCCATCCCGCCGGGCCCCAGTAACCTTTTTTTTTTTTTTTTTTTTTTTTTTTTTTTTTT
>PVJA010042316.1:0-17385 GCA_004027025.1 Myocastor coypus | reverse complement strand
AGGAGGAGGAGGAGGAAGGAAAAAAAAAAAAAGAAAAACCAAGCTGGATGTACTGGGCTACACAGTGATTACAAGGTCAGCCTGGACTATACAGTAAGATGTCTAATATTAATAATGACAACAATAAAATAACCCAAAATTTTCTCTCCATTATTCCCTAGGTAAGCTATCAATTTGCAGTTAAGCAGGCTAAGAGGGGAGAGTGAGTTCTAGTCCTGTAATTTTAATTCACACTTTATTTTATTCTAGCATTTTCACTAAGAGCTACCAAATAAGTCAACAAATCATTTCCAGAAACTAATGTTAAAACATAAAAATTTAATGTAAACGATTCCAAAATATCTTCTTATTAAAGCTCCTATTCTGTCAAACACCATGAAGATAATAAGAATACCCATCCACTCCTGGTGCTAATGGAAAGGGGCCCAACTGTATAAGGAAACACTGCCGACACCTAATGAAAGCTGTTTACGTTTTGGTACCCTTTGACTTCGTAATCTCACTTTCAGGGTTCCACTCTAAGGGAATAATCAAAAAGGAAAAAATAAAGAGGGGGGTGTGTTAATAAAAATTTTAGCAAGCACTGTGCTTTATAATATAGGACTAAGGGGCTGGGGAGATAGCTCCGTGCATGGCACAAGGGTCTGCCTGGCAAGTGCAAGGTCATGAGTTTGAACCCCAGTCCTGCCAAAAAAGAAAAAAAGGACAGAAATTAAGCAGCCCCGCTGCCTATGACTGAGGAATGCAGAAGCAAAAAGCAGTCATTTGTCCTGGGTGCTGCTTCCTTTATAAGTAGGCTGTGTCGATGCGGGGAAATAATTTTAAGTGAAAGAAGCAGAACAGAGAATAAGTGCGCCCTCAGATATGGCGAGGCAAGGATAATAAACAAGATTGATGCGGATTCTAAAAGATCGTAAAGTGACGGAAATAGCTGGTGCTTAATGGTCATGCGAGTTTTGTCTTCTGGAAAGGTTAGAAGAAGAGCTTCCTAAGGAGCATGGTTTTCTGACCCGGGGCGGGAGAGGCATGGGAACAGCATTCTGCTCCCAGCAGCCTTGGTGGCTGGGGCTGAAGGGTTGTGACAGCTGTGGGACATTCTGGGTGCCTAAATGAGAGCTCTTGAGGTGCTGACCGTGAGACCCTGGTGAGCTGGTTCTGTCCCTATCTGCCTTTTTTTTTTTTTTTTTCTTTGAGATGAGTTCTCCACATGTAGCTCAGGCTGGCCTCTAAAGTATGGTGTTCCTCCTGCCTCAGCCTCCCGTGTGCTAGGGGTTCCAGGTGTGCGCCACCACACCTGGTGAGCAGGCCATTTTTTTGAGGGGGGGCATTGATTGAACTGAGGCCCTGGCGCTTGCCAGCCAAGTGCTTATTCTATTGAGCTATCTTCCCGGCCCCAATGAGCAGGCCATTTTTAAGTACAGTTGGGAAACATGAAAATTTGAGAGCTGGGAGGCTGTAGGAAACACCTGCATACTTGGAGCTGACTTTACTGTGGTCCAAACACAGAATAAAACCAAGAGCGGGGGACTTAGCTCAGTGACACAGCTCTTGCCTGGCATGCATGAGGTGGTGAGTTCAATTTGTGGCACCAAAAAATGACCCAAAAAAGTCAGACTTGGTGCCAGACTCCTAGAACCCTGGAGCTTGGGAGGCTGAATCGACTCTCCAAAAAACAAATGCAAAAACAAACAAACAACCCTCAAGGCAAACACAGAATAAAGAGGAAGAAGAATTTTTTCTTTATTTTAGTGGCTTTAGACAATAAGACTGTTCTACAGAATAAATATTTGTCTGCTTCCCTGCCCACCATCCCCTTGCCCCTTCTCTGTCTCTCTTCCCCCCTCCTATTCTTCTTCCTTTCTGGTTTTCTTTTTTCTTTCTGACACAGGGTCTTCCTATACAGTTTGGGCTCACCTTAAATTCCCTCTGTAGCCCAGGCTGGTCTCTAACTAGCAGCAATCCTCCTGCCTCAGCCTCCCATGTGGTAGCATTAAAGGTGTGCACCACACCTGGCCCCCAGGTGTTTCTTTTTTTTTTTTTTTTAATTAATTAATTAATTTATTTCATTTATTTACTTTATGCTGTGGCCGGCTCAGCCTGCCCTGGGGGTGGGACTGGTGTAGCCTGTGGTGCTGGGGATGGAACCACAGTCCCTAAGCAGGCACTTTAGACTGCTGAGCTATCCATCCCCGTCCCCCATCCCTCATCCCCCTCCCCCCGTGTTTCTCAATCATGCAACAAAAACAAAAAGCAAGCATCCATGGCAAAGCCCCGGCCCCTGGGAAGTCTGACCTGAGCCTCTGAGAAGGGCGCCACCGAGATGCTGTTTTCCACCAGGATAGTCGCAATCTCCCCTTCCAGGTCGCCGATTCTCCCTAACACGCGGACAAAGTGTCCGTTTGGGTATAGGGACGTCGACTCCCAGGAATCAATGCGCACAACCACCCTGAAGTCCTGCACAGAGAGAAAACAAGAGTGAGCTGCTGAAAACTGGCCTAAGTGGTTCTGCTACAAGCACCGACAAGCAAGCTAAACAGCTCTGGCTTCCAGAGAGGCGCTCTGCGCGGATGCGTGGCTTGCTAGATTCTTTGTTTTGTGTCCTCCTAATTTTACAGGATTGCCAGGGGGCATGCAAATACTTAGGTTTATACTTTTTTACTTAATTTTTTGCAGTACCAGGTATTGAACTCAGGACCTTGCATTGCCAGGCAGGTGCTTATGCGGCTGAGCTATATCCCTGGCCCAGGCCGATACTTAGAGAGCAGGCATTACCTCAAGTAAACAGACTGAAAATTTCGGTCAGTTAAAGTCAGGTATAACACAAGTTAGTTAACACTTTCAACACAATGGGAAAACCCAATTATATTTGGTCCAAAGACAGCTTTTTTTTTTGAGACAGAGTCTTGCTTTATAGTTCAGGCTGGCCTTGAATTCATGATGATCCACTTTCCTCAACCTCCTGGGTGCTGAAATTACAGGTGTGCACCACCATACCTGTGAGGTCTAATTTCCTTGAAACTTTAAGATGCCCTTTAGGACTGGGATGATAGCTCAGTAGAACAAGTGCTTGTCTGGTAAATGCAAGGTCCTGAGCTTAATCCCCAGTTCTGCTAAAAAAAAAGATCCCCGAGTTGGACGTGGTGGCTCACGCCTGTAATCCCAGCACTCGGGAGGCTGAGGCAAGAGGATCGGTGCGAGTTCAAGACCAGCCTGAGCTACAAAAGTGAGCTCAAGGCCGGCCTGAACTGCATAGTGAGACCCTGTCTCAAAAAGACAAAAAAAAAAAAGAAAAGAAAAAGATCCCCTTTAGAGGAAAAGGTGATGCCAATGTAAGCTGGATTCCTACTGCCAGGAAAAAGAAATAGTGTTGGCTGCAACTAGTGACTGGGAGGAGAGGGGGGTGTCTGAACAAAAGCCTCCAGAGGCAGAGGTATAACGACCAGATGGGTCAGTGCCTGGGGACACTTGGTCTCCTTATCTCATTTACAAACTGCAAAGCTGGACCAGGCCCCCGTGCTCAGCCGCCGGGTTAGTGTCCAACTTCCTTGTGTGGGGCTCCTCTCCAGCGCTGCAAGCCTTTGCAGAGAATCGATTCCGCAGAGCACCACGACATCATCCCTGCGGGCCCGAGTGATCGTATTTCTGTGTCGCTGGCTGGAGGAAAGCTTGTTAGTGTTGGCAAAGCACAGCTATTAAAAGTTTCTGAGTTGGACAGCAGGATAATGTATGTTCGCCCTGCCTGTCCTACAGAGTTCTTTCTAGGACGGCTTCGCTCCAGCCTTCATCTATTAACCATGGACTACTTAATGGATAGTTCTTATATATTTAGAATTTTTTAAAAAACAGGATCTTGAAGTGCCAGAATCCATCAATAATTGATTTCCTCTTAGGCAGAGGAACTCAGTGCATCCTGGTGCTGAGCAGCGGGGCTGGCGGGGACAGAAAAAGAACAGAGACAGGAAGTCCGCTACCTGCAGGGCTTCAGCTTGCTGGGTGCTAATGCGAATCTTGGGGATTCTGTAATCCCATGGGGTGACCAGGATCTTCTGGGCATTTCTGCCCTGAGACTGGACTTCCTCCCTGGATGGGAACGTCACCACATAATCACGCCAGTTCTTCTGAAGGATACCAACCACGCGGCCTTTGGGAAGAAGGAAGAGAATGAGGTGTGACCAGCTCGGATGTCGCCTCCCCTGGCTGTGACCGGCTCCGTGGGATGGAGGCAGAGGAGAAATGCAAAGAGCCATTTTTTCTTGGTCACAGGCATGTGGGTCAGGAGGTGCCAGAGATCTGCCTTCTTAGCGTGTTCAACATGGACTGTTTGTTAGGATAAGTGGTTTGGTACAGGGCCAGTATGGTCTCTCTGCTGTGGAGCTTAATGTGACACCCGGAACCCACTTGTCCCTGTTCCTTTTTACCGTTCTCTCAAACTAGTCCATTGAGAAAAGTCAACGATTTTTTTTTTTTTTTTTTCTTGGTGTTTGGATACAGGGTACCTGGTAGGTAGATAAGCAGAAATTCCAGGGGCCACACGGCTCACCTGTGGGCATGGGCTCGCTGGGGGCCTCGCCTGAGGCCTTGTCCTCACTGTCGTTGTCACAAAGGGCGCCAGTCCTCCCCTTCCATTCACCCTTTGGGAGCAGCTCCACGACCACCACGTCCCCATGAATGGCGCGGTTCCGGGCCTTCATGCCATGGATGAGGAGGTCGCTAGCTAAACCTGTGGTGGGCGGCACAGAGACCTGTGAGGCCGGCGGAGCCACAGCGCACTGGGAGGCTCAGGCCCATCAGGACCTGAGCAGCTCTCCTGCAAATAACAACGCCTGCCTTGCAAAGGTCACGCTGTCAAGGTCATAGTTCTGTTTTGCTGCTTCTAAGTAGAGAAACTGTCACCAGGTCACGGCACAGGATGGGCTTTCCACAGGCTACTCCCTTACTAGCTCTGAGACAGGGTCTTACTCTACAGCCCAGGATGGCCTCAAACTCATTACGATCCTCTTGCCTCAGCCTGCTCAGTGCCTGGATGACAAGAGGTATGCCACCGCGCCTGGGTGATAACTTATTTATATACTGCTTTCACTTAGTTCACTGAAATGATTTACTAAGGTAATATAACCCAGGCAAGGGATTCATGCTTGTAACCCCAACTATTCAGAAGGCTGAGGCAAGAAGGCTGAAGGGCCAAGCCCAGCTTGGGCAGCTTACAGAAAGCCCTGGTAGTTCAGCAGTGGAATGTGTGCCTCGTATGTGCAAGGCCCTGGGTTCAGTTCCTGGGAAGAATAAGAGAGGCAATGCACTCTGTGTGAGAACGCAGTGACCTTAGCCTTGCTGGCGTGGCTGAGCTAAGTAAATGATTGCTTCTCTGTACCCTCAAGCTTGATGCCCTGAGACCGGCAAGTAGGGGATGTTAGCCAGGAAGAGAGCCTGATACCCCGCAGCAAGGGCAGTCGCCGTGCTCATGATGTGAACTACGGGCTCTCATGTAGCTGGCGGGAGAGGCCCACAGGTTCTCCACGCAGGGGATAGGCTGTGAGTGGTGGAGTGCAGGTGGACGCAGTGCTTCCTGAGCTGATGCTCACGCAGTGCAGGTGTGTGGTGAGACAGCGCAGTGTGCCCCACAACTATCTACGTCGGTGTTCACGGAAACTTAAAAAATTTTTTCTTAAAGTAAAATAAGATACAATCAAAACTAGAGACGGGGCCGGTGAGATGGCTCAGCAGTCTAAAGCGCCTGCTTAGGCAAGCTTAGGCAATGGCAGGGACTGCAGTTTGGTCCCTGGCACCACATGCTGTGCCAGCCCCACCCCCAGGGCAGGCTGAGCAGGCCATTTAAAAAAAGGGGGGCGCTGGGGAGATAGCTCTGTGGCACCAGTGCCTGCCTGGCAAGTGCAAGGTTGTGAGTTTGACCCCCAGACCTGCAAAAAAAAAAAAACAAAACCCAAACCAAACCAAACAAAACAAAACAGACAAAAGAAGAGGGGAAGAAAGCCTAATATCCCACAAGCCCACTGCACATGGACGTGGCCCGAGTGCCATGGGACTGGGGGGTGAGGGGAGGACGACTTGGTTTTCCTTGCCAAGGGAGAGCACAGTGGGGCAGCAGCATGGAGTGTGTAAAGCCCGCTTCATACTGAACCTGAATCTTTGCTGCTGGCTCCCTGAAGTCGAACGAAAGCTTCTGTCTGGGCTCTGTGTTTGTTCACGTTCAGCGTGCCCTGAAATAGTGACCAAAAAAATCAGTGTGAGAAAATCACCTATCTGGTCTGCCACCAACAGGCCCAGTTTTTAAATACTTACGTAAGAGTATCCCATAATATTCTTTTTTTTTTTTTTTTTTTGGCGGGACTGGGGTTCGTACTCACAACCTTGCACTTGCCCAGCAGGCACTTGTGCCATGGAGCTATCTCCCCAGCCCCTCCCATAATATTCTTTAAAAGTTTCTGATCTTTATTTGGGGAGGAGGTTTAGTTTTGTTTTTTTTGTCTTTCTTTTTTTTTTGAGACAGGGTCTCACTATGCAGTTGAGGCTGGCCTTGGGCTCACTTTTGTAGCCCAGGCTGGTCTCGAACTCGCACTGATCCTCCTGCCTCAGCCTCCCGAGTGCTGGGATTATAGGCGTGCGCCACCACGCCCGGCGACTTTTTTGTCTTTCTGAGACAGGCTCTTGCTATGCAGCTCAGGCTGGCCTTCATTTCACTTTGTAGCCCAGGCTGGTCTCCAACTCATGACTATCCTCCTGCCTCAGCTTCCAAAGTGCTGAGATTACAGGCATGTGGCATGCCTGGCTCGAGTTTGTTTTTTTGAGCCAGGGTCTTACTATGTAGTCTAGGCTGACCTTGAACTCACTGTGTAGCCCAAGCTGGCCTCAAACTATTAGGGATGTCCCTGTCTCAGCCTCCTGAGTACTACAACATAATCCCTTTATAGAGGAATGCTATTAATTTTTCTCAAGAGGATGTCACCATTCTGAACCACTCCCTAGCTACACCACTTAAAATATTCCCACCTTTTTTTTTTTTTTTTTTTTTGGTGGGACTGGAGTTCAAACTCAGGACCCTTGTACTTGGCCAGGCAGGCACTTGTGCCATGGAGCTATCACCCCAGCTCCAATATTCCCACTTTTGGCAGGGACTTCAGTGTGCTGCTCTCAAATTTGCTAGTCACAAATGTCAGTTCCTGCTCCAGAGTAGAGCTGAGGTAGAGCATGTGCCTGGTGTGTGGGAGGCCTTGGGTTGGATCCACAGCATCACAAATATGAAGGAGTGAACAGATGAGAAAATAAATAGAAGGAAAATAAAAATCAGACTTATGCCAGGGTGGCTCTGGGCCTATGTGTGTTTCAGCCCATGAACACCAGCAGACATAAAACTGCTGCAACAGGAATCACAGGCGCTTGTTTCCAGACCCGGGTTCGAGGGCTGGGGATCACATGGGGCAGGGAGACCCCAGGGCGTGCAGAGGCTGAATGTCATGTGCTTGCTAATGTTGCCAGACCTCCACAGCCTGACTCAAACCAATGCATTTCTCTCCTCCTGACAGGCATCATTTCTAGGCAGCTCCTGGTGGGCGCAGTGATGCACACCCAAGCCCACCCAGAGGCTGAGGCAGGAGGGCTGCTGTGAGTTCAGGGTTATCCTAGGCTACATAGCAAGAGTTTGTCTCAAAGTAAAACAACACAAACAACACCCCAAAAGCCAAGGCAGCCCCCAACTCTGCCCCTGCAGCACCCCACACTGCAGGAAGAAGACGCTCTCAGTGCAGCTCCCACCTGGACAGCAGGCTCATGAGAAAAGTGCGGCCCGACTTCCCTCTGCACCGCCCCAGCCGACCCCATCCTGCACACCACCGCCTGGCTGGACCCTCACCTGCACGTAGCGCCCCGATTTGATGCCGGCCTCCAGCACCTCGGGAGGCAGGTGCTCTGCGTACTCCCGCCCATGGGCCTCCTGGTTCTCGCTCTCTCGCTCCCTGCGGGACTGCAGGATGGACTCACACAGCTCGTGGGCAGCCTTTAGGTCAGGCCAGAAGTTGTCCAAGTAATCCTGGTCAGGGAGAGGGGCAGAGAAGATGCAGAAGAGGAGGACTCAGCACTGGGGTATGGACAGAGCCAATACCACGCATGTGCGAGGCCAGGGGCGCAGTCCATTCCTGCCTGTTCCCCTACCCCCACCCCCAGCACTAGCAACTGAACCCAGAACCTTCACACTGTGCTACATACTCACTCCATTTTTTTTTTTTTAAGTATTTAAAATTGCTAAATTGCCTGAACAAGGCTCACATTTGTGTGTCTCCTGCCTCAGTCTCCCAGAGTGCTGGGATTACAGCTATTCATTTTCTTAGACCCAGAAGCCTGGGGAGGCCACTCCACCATCGCCCACTTCTACCTCCCAGCCCCTCCGTTCGTTTGTTCTTTCTTTCTTTTCTTTTTTGGTACCAGGCACTGAACTAAGGACCTTGTGCTTGCCAGGTAGGCACTTAAGCTGCTGAGTTATCTCCCAGGCCCCAAAGAGCTAGAGGCTTTTTTTTTTTTTTTTTTCCCCAGTACTAAGTATTGAACTCAGGACCTTGTGCTTGCCAGGCTGGTGCTTATGTCACGTACCCATATACTCAGTCCTGACAATGCCTCCAGCTGAGCACTTTCAAACTTTTCTCTCTAAATGCAATCCACAGCGCACCCCCGAATCTAGGTGGCCTGTGTTTCTGGTGGGCACACTGGTGCACACAATGGCTTAGAAACAGACCGGAGAAGATCCTATGAATTCAGTGTATTCTGCTTCTTTTATTTTAAAGATAGTCTCACTAGATAGGTCAGGGTGGCTCTGAGCTCAGTAAGGTGGCCCAGAGTAGTCTTAAACTTGTGGCAGTCCTCCTGCCTCAGCCTCCCTAGTGCTGAGATCACAGGCATGCACCATTACACCTGCCTGTATCCTTATCTTTTAATATGTTTTCAAACTCAATTTTATTTATTTATTTATTTATTTTTTGTCTTTTTTTTTTTTTTTTTTTTTGAGACAGGGTCTCGCTATGCAGTTGAGGCTGGTCCTGCGCTCACTTTTGTAGCCCAGGCTGGTCTCGAACTTGCACCAATCCTCCTGCCTCAGCCTCCCAAGTGCTGGGATTACAGGCGTGAGCCACCACGCCCGGCTTCAAACTCAATTTTAAATCTAAGGCAGGCCAGGCATGGTGGTGCACACTTATAATCCCAGCACTTGGGAGGCTGAGGCAGGAGGATCACTGTAAGCTTGAGGCCAGCCTGGGCTACAAAGTGAATTCAAGGCTAGTCTCAACTGCATAATAAACCCTGTCTAAATAAATAAATAAGCAAATAAACAAATAAATAAGAAGTATAAGGTAGAGTCTAGTACATTGTCATTTTTCAAATTGAAAAAAAAAAACCCCAAATACAAACCATCCTTACTGTTAACTCCAGCGTTTCTCCATTAATTTCAGGGCCCTACTGAAAGGGCTTCTATTCCCCTCTTCTTCTAGAAGTTCTGTGTTAAAATCAACACCCCCAATTCTACGGTGACTTGTCACTCATCAACACCAAGCTTTAGTCCTCTTGAAGCACAACCTGAGAACCACTGAGAGCTTTGGCTCTATTCCATATAAATTCAGGTCTCCAAGGATAATTCTGGACCTCCTCATCCAAACATCATGATCTCTGGGTCTCTGTCTGTCTCTGCCTCCCTGCCCCCCTGCCCCTCTGCCTCTCTCTCTCTCTCTCTCTGTCTCTGCCTCTGTCTCTCTCTGCCTCTGCCCCTGCCCCTGCCAACATTCAGCTGTATGAGGCCCCAGGTCACACTGTCTGCTTGAGAAACGCTTTGCAAAATAAAACTGTCCTATACTGCTGGACTACAAAGAAAAGTAATTTCCCCCAAAAGTAGAAAAATGTAATTTTAGTCAACTGTCCTCTGTAGGAACAAGACAAGATGTATTGGAGCCTAAAAAGCAAGTGACACAGTCATTAATATCCAGCGCCCCTGGAATTCTCCGGCCTGCCAAAGCACTTTTTTACAGCAGGGCCAAGCAAATTCTATTGGCAAATCTTTAGCAATACGTGCACACTGGCACCCCAGAGAATCTACAATTCAGAATACAGCCAGGCCGGCTGTACACGGACAGGTGAGGGCAGGCTGTGTTCTAGTTCATGCAATGGAAAGATGGGATCAGCCTGCAGAACCCGATGGGCCTGCTGAGCGGACAGCAGAGACCAGCGTCTGGGAGGTCAGCAGCTGCCCTGTCCTCCCCAAAGGTCCTTAAGACATGGCCGCTGCCGTGTTGCTATGACAGCAGGCAGACGCCCGGCGTGATAAGCCACTTCTGCTGGCGAGCTCCCCTCACAGCCAGCGACACATCCCAGGCCCTACGCTCGTCTCTGCTGCGAGGAAGGGTGGGGGACAGCCGGAAAACACGAGTGGCCTCACAGCAGTCAGGGTTCTATGTGCGCAGTCAGAGAAACCAAGGGCGAGGCAGCTCGCCCTGGGGTGGAGGAGGCCTGCAGTCTGACTGCTTGGGGACTGACTGGTCCAAGGGCAGCTGTTCCTAGCGTGTGACCTCAGACAGGTGGCTTGGCTTTGCTGGGGATCAAGCTTGGGACCTCACACTTGCCAGGGAGGTGCTTATGCAGCTGAGCTATATTCCTGGCCGCTTTCTGTGCTTTAGTTCCCTTACCAAGAAGGTGGGACAATCACACTAACCTCCTAGCGCTGTTCCTAGAGTTAAGTGAACCAACATATTTATATCTATCACTACACTTCCAAAATACACTATGCTCGGCACAGGTGCATACTGATTATTACTAATGACTAGGGCTATGTAAAACTGCTACTTTGTGGATCAAAAATGAAAATACCAGAAAAAAAAAAATGTTTAACCTTTGCAGCATTGGGGATTAAGCCAAGGACCTTTAAACTACATCCCTAGCTCACGTTTTAATTTTTTGAGACAGGGTTTGCCAAGTTGCTGCATGGCCTGGCCTTGGTTCAACTTTGGGACTCTCCCCTCTCAGCCCCCCACAGTGCCAGGTGACTGGTGTGCACCACGGCACCCACCTAATCCTGTACTCACCTTTATCTTCTGTGTGTGGATCTGTAACACATTAGCTTGGGTGCCCGGAAGTAGCTCAGAGGTAAGGTGTGTGCTGAGCATGCCGATGGGCCTGGGTTTAATTTCTTTCTTTCTTTCTTTCTTTTTTTTTTTTTTTTTGTGGAACCAGGGATCGAACTCAGGACCTTGCACTTGCCAAGCAGGCACTTGTGCCCCTGAACTATCTATCTCCCTGACCCCTTAACTTCTGCACTAAAACATTAAGCAAAACAAAAATGGCTTTATCGGCAGCAAAGCTTGTTGGACCAGTCATGGGTATATTACACCTTCCAGTCCCAAGAACTGGCTGACGTTAAGTTGATCAGTTGGGGAGTGACACAAACATATGACATCTTAATGCCCTTCCTTATTTTTCCTTTCTGTACAGAGACCCACAGGTTATGAGCTCCTTAGGACAGGAATGCTAGTGCCATCTGCTCGCCCACACACCGCTTCCACCCCATGACTGGAAATACCTTGAAGGAAATCACAAACACTCCCTGGGTTTCACTCCCATACTGCTGAATGGCCTCTGCATCTTCGGTCACCATCACAATGGGCATCCTGTCCCCGCAGTGGTGATAGTACCAGACGGCTGCGTTGTAGATGCTCCTGCAGGACGGGGCAAAGTCTGAGCCCTCCCAAACAGGCAGGCGGCTGCAAGGCGGCTTCTAATACCTGGCAACCTTCCTGCCTCAGCCTCCCATACTCAGCTCTCACTCTGCTATCCTTGGGACCAAACACTCATTCATTCACTCAGTGAATACCTTCTGAGTCTCCATTACAGATAAGCCCTGGGCTGGATGCTGGAGTCGATCAGAAAGTACCTGCCACCTCAGAGATATCCAAGCCCCGTAGCAACTGAGACACACACACACACACACACACACACACACACACACGACCTCTAGACCCCTGGGAGGATCCTGCTAGTCATTAGATTCTAGGGGAACTCACTCCGGGTACCTATGTCTCCTTAGCTTTTAGAACATGTCAGGACGACGTATTCAGCTGATTGATCTAAAATGCTGGCACAGCACACATGGGAGGGCTGACTGCAGGCCTGTGTGACTGCAGTGGGTGCCAGTGCAAGGGCAGGGGATCTGGCCACACCTGGTCTGCCACTTCTCCACAGCTTCGCCCGGCTCCCGGGGGAGGTAGCAGTGCTCTTGGAACTCGTTAGCAAAAAGGATGCAGTCATGCCGGGCGTCCTTCAGCAGGCTCCGCAGTTTGTTATACATCCTGTAAAAGAGGGAGCGCATCAATCCGTGAGGCAGGGCTCCCGGGACGGGGGGATTAGAGCCAAAGATGGCTCGGTTAAGACGGGGTGAGGGTGGGGGTGGGGTGTGGCATTTATTCCTCTGGACCACTCCCTGTCTCAGTTTTGCCTTCTGGGCTTACACCCCGCATCCTCCCTGTCGCCTCCGAGATTTCTGGCTCACTGCCTATGACATGATACTGTCCTATCCTTCGGCAAAGGCTCTGTGCACACAGGCAAGCACATTCTCCCTACACAGTCCAGGCTGGCCTTGGTCTTGCCCAAGTCCTCCTGCACCTGGCCTCTGGAGTGGTGGGATTATAGGTATGTGCCACCACACCTGGGTGGCACTTTATTTTTGAACCTCACTTGTTCTAGAAACGGAATTAGCATTCCACAGATTGTCCTGTTCGCTAGGAGACCTAGCAAAGGACACGTAAGGTAAATAGGTTTAGGACTTTATCTGTGAGTTTTATTTTTGCAGTTGGCCTGATTTACATACAAGAGAGCTAAGAGTTTACTGGCGGAAAGCTAAGAGGAAGCTGGAAGGTCTCTCCCATCAATAGAGGCCTCAACAAGGTCATCTTCAAAAATTAAATCCATTTGGGCAGGATGGGGCACACCTGTAATCCCACCTACTTGGGAAGCTGAGGCAGGAGGATGGTGAATTGAAGATCAACCTGAATTGCATAGCAAGACTCTCTCAAATCAACCCTGGCTAGGAGTGTACATGCCTATTAATTCAAACTATGTGGAATTCCAGCTTTTTGGAGGGGTTGAGGCAGAAGGATCTCAAGTTCAAAGCAAGGCTGGGCATCTTAGTGAGGTCAAATGAAACACAGAGCTCTTTAACTTATTCTGTCCAACTAAATCTCAATATTTTTCATATTCTCAGCACTGGGGATTTGAGGCTAGAGTAAGCCAGACATCAATGTGGCCATCTGTCTTACACTCCACTAGACAATGAGAAATACCTTTTTTTTTTTTTTTTAGTACAGGGTCTGCAGGGTCTCACTACACAGATTGGACTCATAGTGACTCTCCTCTTTTCAGCCTCCCAATCACTAGGATTACAGGCATGTATACCACACCCAGTCTCAGTCACCTTCTCAGTGGGCCCTGGGAGCAGGGCTGGCATAGAATGTGGTGCTGGGGATCGAACCCCTGTTCTTGTACCTGTTTTAGTCTGCTGAGCTATCTGGCCAGCCCTTACTAGTAATACTCATGTTGAGTTACATTACAAAGAATCAGACCACAGCTGTACCCCAAGTGGCAAGGTGCTAGCTACCTCAGATGAGTAAGACCTGGGTCTCCTGTCCAACATGGTAAAAAATATAACAGTTCAAAAACGCCAAACCAAACCAAACCAAAATTATCAAGCAATTGCCAGGAACAAAATACCATAACAAGCAAAGGGATTCAGTTCCATTTCTATGAATGGCAGCTTTTCATAGCAGAATTCCTCTTACACAAACAAAAGTTACCCCTGCTCCAAGGCTGGTAAAACATATTAAGTTGGTGATTTTTCCATTTGTTTATTCATTTTTATTTGAAACAGCATCTCACAATGTAATCCAGAACTCATGGTGATTCTCCTGACTCAGCCTCCAAAGTGCTGGAATTACAGGCATGTGCCACCATACCTGCCTATAAAATCTAGGGCTTTTCAAACTCAATCCTTACTGAATAATGGTGAGATACAGCCATGCCCAGGAACTACCACCAAGTCAAATTATAACCACTTTTCCTAATAGGAAAATATATAAATTGAAAAGAGTTTTCTAGGTTTCAACTTTCACTCCCACATATTCTTCTCAGACTTCTCATGCGCTCTCTAGGGCACGAGGTCCCCATCAGGAGGATCAAACAAAGAGCAAGAGAATAGTAATGGGGAGAGCAAGAAGCCATTTACGGTCACTCTGAGGGTGACAGCTGGCTGTGGTTGTAACTTAATAGTGCACAGATGCAGCAGTCATATTTTCTGTGAGTCAGGATGTGTAGTGCCATGACACAGTGAGACAGATGAGTTTCCCAGGTGGAGGTGGCGCTGACTGTCATGGTGCCCTGAACAAATTTGACCAAAATGACAGGACAGTGATGGCTTCGTCAGATACAATGAAATCTTAAAGCTTATAGATTCCAGTCTCACAGAAAAATCCTACCATCCTTGTACAGGCTTGGATGTTTTCTTTTTTCTTTTTTTTTTTTTTTGGTGGGATTGGGGTTCAAACTCACAGCCTTGCACTTGCCAGGCAGGCACTTGTGCCACGGAGCTATCTCCCCAGCCCCTTAGGCTTGGATGTTTTCTAAGCCTCCTTGACCTAAAGATTTTAGGGCCTGGCGGGATGGCTCAGTGGTCTAAAGTGCCTGCTTAAGAAAGCTTAGGAGGCTGCAGGGACCGTGGTTCAATCCCCGGCACCACATGCTGCGCCAGCCCTGCCCTCAGGGCAGGCTGAGCCAGCCATGAAAATAAATAAACAAAAGTTCTGAAACAAGAAAAATAAATAAATAAATAAAAATTAAAAAATTCTTAAAAAAAATAAAGATGTCAAATTTCTAGGAGCCGGCTAAACTTACTTCTTCCAATTAATCTGATCTTTTTTGCAGGGACGAGCTCAACTGGGCTCAAGCGAACCTCCTCCCTCAGCCTCCCACATGGTAGGACTACAGGGTTAGAGGTGGCCCTCGTGGCTCACGGGGAGATGTAGGCACATGACTCCTGCACTCAATCTGTTCTTCAGACAGGTCTGGGAGTACCCTACGTCTCCTGGTTTTCGTTCCCAAGTCCTTGGGTTTCACATCAGATATTTCTGGGTCTCCTCAGACTAGCTGCTACTCTCAAAGCATGTGTTTAGGATCCGCTGCAGATCATCACCTTGCTACACTGTAGATCCTGGCTGTGCCCAAAGGTTCATGTATTATAGCGCCTTGGCAGCACTATGGGGGTGTGGGCCCTTTAAGAGGCTGGGCCTATGGAGAGGTCTTTAGGACAAGGGGCGTGGCCACAGGCTTCTCTCCTTCCTCTCCTAGCTTCCTGGCTATGAAGCAGCAGTATTTTCCCCACCACATATCCTGCCAAGATACATTGCCTGCTACAGGCCCAGGAACACTGGGCCACTTTGTGAAGAAAGGGGGGACCCTTCAGACACCAGGAGCTGAGGGGCATCTGCTTTCTAACTTAATCACCTGCAGTCACTGTCACAGTAGCAGGAAGCTGACCGACATACACACACACACACACACACACACACACACACACACACAGCCTGCACCAGCAGGGCCTTCTCCGAAGCTCCCAAGATACCCCGCTCCTGGCCTTGACCCTTCACCTTACACTCCCCAGGGTTGCCTTTCTGTCCAGGGATGTGAGCCTGAGCCCTGTTGTTACCCTCTATGCCACCTTCTGCCATTGCACGTAGCCAAATCCATCACTGTGCTGCACAGCAGTCGGTTTTCCTGTTTGGCTTCTTGAGACAGGGTTTCACTCTGCAGCCCAGACTGAACTCAAACTTAGTGATCCCCTGGCTCAGCTTCTTGAGTGCTGGGATTACAGGGGTGCATCACCTTAGAGCCCGGCTCATGCACTGAAATTGTTCTCTTTTATTTCAGGGCTAGGATCACGTATTCCGACTTAATCTCCATGGTGAGATATTAAGAGAGCAGGGCCAGAGAAATAGCTCAGTGGTCTAGAGTGCCTGCTTAGGTGATTTCTCGCACCACATACTGTGCCAGCCCCACCCCCAGGGCAGGCTGAGCTGGCCATAACATACATATATACATACAAACGTTTAAAAATTTTTAAAAAGAGAGATATTAAGAGGGCAGAAATTAGCCATGCATGGTGGTGCACATCTGTAATCCCGGCCCTCTGGGAGGTTGGGACAGGAGGATCACCGGTCAAAGCCTAGTCTGAGTGACTTAGCAAGATCCTGTCTCAAAATTAAAAAAAAAAAAAAAAGGGGGGGGGGGGGGGGGGGGGGGGGCGTGGTGGTGCACACCTGTAATCCCAGCACTTGGGAGGCTGAGGCAGGAGGATCAGTGCAAATTTGAGACTAGCCTGGGCTATAAAAGTGAGCTCAAGGCCAGCCAGAACTGCGTAGTGAGAACCTGTCTCAAAAAGACAAAATAAACAAATAAATAAATAAATAAATAAATTTTTAAAAAGACAATAAATAAATAAATAATAAAATAGAAAGAAAGGAAGAAAGAAAAATCAGGCATGGTGGCACATGCCTATAATCCCAGTACTGGAACTCTCTCAAGACCTGGCTACCAAGTGAGCTCAAGGCCAGCCTGAACTGCATAGTGAGACCCTGCCTCAAGATGAAAAGAAAAAAAAAAAAAGATAGGGATGCAGCTCAGCATCAAAGTTCTGGGTTCCATGCTCATCATGAGGGGTTAGACCCCACCCCCCCAAAAAAAAACGGAGTGGAAACAAAACCTAACCTGAGGGCCAGCCAGATAACTCAGCAGACTAAAGCGCCTGCTTAGGCAGACGCAGGGATGGTTCGAATCCCGTGTGCCATGCTGGCCCCACCCCTGGGCACACTCAGAGGTGACTGAGACTGGGTGTGGCAGTGCACACCTAAAATCCCAGAACTTGGGAGGCTGAAAATGGGATCACTACAAGTCTGGATCTGTGTAGTGAGGCCCTGTGAACCTTGTTTACCCTGTCCTAAATACATTACAAAAAAAACCTAACCTGACCATGTCTAGAAGTGGGGCCTAAGGGAGTAGTCAAAATTGGGTAAGACCGTCAGGATGGTTAACGATTGATTTAAACACTTATAGATATTCCCTTGTTATGTGATGTCCTGTGGCCCCAAGACTGTCACCAAGGAAACCATTATCAGCTGCAGCATCCTACTCTTAGACCTCTAAAATATGAGCTAGGATAGAAGTCTTCCTTTTATACAGTAGTCTGCCCCAGGCATTTTGTTATAGAAGCACAAAGAAGACTAATACAATCTGTTATCTAAATGACAGCGAAAACTACCTCCATTTTTTTCCTCTGGGCCTCTTTTCTTTTTTTTGGCGGGG
>PVJA010042315.1:0-17388 GCA_004027025.1 Myocastor coypus | reverse complement strand
AATTGCTTCCTCTTGCTCTAAGAAACTGCAATTTTGAGTATAATAGATTTCTGGATGTCTATGAAGTATAATATATCTACCCCAAGTATGGTCTTATAGACCCCCAGAATATAAAGAAATAAATGATATCTGAGTGTGAATATATTTTCCTAATTTGAATAACATGGACATTGCTTGAAATATCCAGACTGTCTTCTACATCCAGGAAAAAAAAAGATGACAACTTATCCTTAACTATACACTCCTCATTTCAACATGCCATAGTATTTTAGAAGAACAATATCATTCCCACAAATCAGGACAGTAACAGAGATTCATCTTTCTGAAGGAAGGCAAGCTAGCAGATTTATAAGAGACTTTTCTATTAATAGAGTTTTATATATCAAGGAAACCAAGGTCAATCAATCCATTGAGTAGTTAGTTGTACATGGGATTCTCTTTCATTTGCTTGAATAATAAAGCACTAGTGAAGATGATGAAAAGATTATCTTCACTTCGACCTCCTAAATTTAAATCATAGGAAATACATTTTTCCATTATTCTGTAATAGGTTATAATCTTTTCATACAATATCAAAACCAACCACTATCCTATATGTGGCATAACTTATTTTGCTGTCTTGTCACTCAGTGATCAGTACCTAATACTCACAGTTTGAAGTCTCTAGGGATGTTAGTATTGTTTCATTCTATCATTAAATGGAAACTTAAATATTGATTGGTGAAGAACAAAGCACACTGTTGGCAACTTTCAGTCCTTTCTGCATTAATAAATTTTTATTTGTTCTGAATGTATGGTAAAAAAGTCAATGAACATTTTTTGTAGATGATTTAAATTAAATATAGCAACTGTTTTAGTCTAATTGGATCTATATCCACTTTCATATGCACTAATTACTACCCGTGTTGTTTTGGACATGTTTCTTTCCTTCTCAAAACTGTATTTTCCTTATATATAAAATGAAAATAATAACATTAATCTCATGGTGTTTTTGGAGACTACAAAACCAATAAAGTGCTTAGTACTAGGAAAAAAATGTAATCACTCTACAAATATTGATAATCTTATTTTTAGTCAATCCCAGGTAATGTGTTTAACTATTTTACTCCTCTAGTTTCTGTAACACTTGCTCTATGTGCCATTGCAACTTTTAGCTGCCATTCCTAGGTCTCGTTTTCATGATACAGCTCTTCTACCAGCTCGACAAATGGTAAAATATACCTAGTGTAAATTATGAGACAGTAGTTACTCCTCTCCTCTTCCAGAGTAGATATTTCTGTACCTTCAATTGAGAGTATACATATTGGTAACTCACCAAATACATTTCCCTCTCACAATGCCCAGTGACATCCACACCATTTCCTCTTAATTGGATGTAAGGTTCTTCATATCACATGTAAGAAGTCAAATTGGGTTTTCAAAAATCTCAGTCTTACCTTTTATAGTATCATTTGTGTGATTAGTAAGTACCAAGCTATTCTGCTTTTCCAACCCAAATTAGAGATAAGTTTTAATACTGTTCATTCACATACCATATCTGACCCATTACTAGATCCTATATAATTCTCAAATATTTCCATATGTTAGCATCTAAAGTGAAAAGCCAGAAAGAATATGTTTATAGCTTCACACTTACAAAATAGTAATTAAATCTGGAAAAGCTCCTTACATCGTAAGAACTACTAAGCCTAATTGAGGTCCATTTCTAAATTCCTATGCTGCAGATTTTTATACAGTTTTGATGTTAAGATACTATAGAAAGTCTACTTTTAATAAGTTTTATGTTACTATTGCAATATAAGGAAACTTAGATTCCACTAATGGACTACAGCAGTAACAATTGCATTTTACTCCTTGTCAGTTATTCTTTGAACACATAAGTACTTAAGTTAATTCAATTGGTTTCATTTACACATTTAATTTTTGTCAAAATGAACATAGACTCTGTTTCAATAACTCAATAAATAATGTACATGCTAAATAAAATTGAGGTTTTTTTGTAAGCATATGTTTTATCTAAAGATTATATAAAGCAAATAATCTCATATAAAACTCCACAAATTAAATACATTAATCTGGGGGTAGCAGGGATATCCTGAAGGCACATTGATTTATAGACATATTCAAAAATATAAAGAAACATATTTATTTCAAATTTATGTTCAAATGACACATTCTTTTATAATTATTATAATGTGCTAGAAATCTTTTTAATATTTCATATCACGTTTGTTATTATAATAGTCTGGAAGGAAAAGATCATGTATTTCAGTTATCTCCTTTCAAAGAATGTTAAAATCTTTCTTTAAATGAAGGAAAGACATGGAATATTAAATTGACATTGCACATGAAAACAAAAACATGGCTTAATGGATGAGCTTTTCTGATAATTGGATAACAAAATATTATCTAGACAGTTCTGTTCCTGATGACTCCAGATTTTGGAATCATAGAGTCTCACTGGAACTATGAAGACAAGAATACTCACTAACATAGGAAAATGATCTGTTTTGTAACATTTCCTAACCATAGAACCACACCTACTAATGCCTTTAAAAGTATTTTACGGGTACCAAATTACCAATATGAAATCCACAATCTTCAGGGGAGAGTTTCAAAATATTCTGCCATCTAGTCTCCAGTTATCTTTCCCAGATTATCTGTCATTGTTTTTTCTCATAGTGTGTTCTAGTCAAGTTTTCGCAGAGTCTTCACACCTTGATTTATCTCAACTCTTCCAGTGATGTCACCTCACCAGCTTCAAATCTAAAACATTTACCCAAGTGTAACTAAGATTTCAAGTCAACCATGAAATCATATCTGATTGCAATCATATGACATTAATTTCTCCTTCCTCTATATTTCCATTATACATAGTGTTCACTTAGGCCCTCAAAATATTCTAATATGCATTAAAAGAACATATGCAGATTGCATACATTTTCAAATATTCTTCAAGCAGAATCATCTTTTGATTTATATATTTTCTTTTTATCTCTTTAATTATGACTTAGTCATGACTATTAATTGACTGAATAATTGCCTCACTGACAGTGGAAAATGCAGCATTTAAATGAACTTCAAGGGAAATATCATTGACTGGTTTCTTTCCATTTGAATAACTGTCAGTGTCTCTTCACTGAATAAGAAAATATAACTCTTACATAGCCAGAAATCTTCAGGCATTGTTCTGAAAATGGCCAAACAGTTAGGACAGGAAGAATTCTATTGCCACAATAAATAACATAGTTTATTTTTTCTCCTTAATCTTAAAAGAACATTTTAAAAGAAAATAATGATGCTCTATGATGGCATAATGGTGGTAGTATTGTACTGAGCTGACTGAATCAAGTGCAGTATTTTAGTCATGTAGGAATTTGGGGGAAAATGTCCTTAAGTTGCAAAATTTGTTGCAATAGAGTAAGTAAACTCAGTTATGTAAATGAGAAATACAGTATTTTTTCCAAACAGTGGTAATTCAGTCACTTCTTTTCGGTACCCCTACTGCCCAATTTGTTCTGCAAATAACTGTTGTGGGAAGTGTATAGTTTTGTCACAGAAGATTATTTTTTCATTGACATAAATGATTTTCCAATGCATTGGAGGAAAAAAGGAACAAAGCAAATATAACAGAAGTTTAGAAAATTTCTTTTTTATCTAATATTTCTAAGAACCTTGGCTGACAGATACCAAAATGATTAATAAAAATAAAAATATAGAAGTGGTACATAAATATGTAGATTAATAAAATGGAAGAGATAGCCCAGAAATAAAGTTTAGTATCGATAAAATTTTATGATATGAATAAGACCTCTCATTCAGAGGGTGAAAATCATTTATAAAATAGTTCTTGAACAAAGTGTTGTCTATAAGACAAATATTATGCACTTTTAAGATGCCAACCTATATGTGGAGTTGGTCTGTGATACAAACAAAGCACTATAAGAAGATCAATGAAAAGATAGTCTTTTAAAGTACTTACTTAAAATTAAAACACTATTACACAATACAAATTAAATAAATTAAGAGGGAATATAGTGTGACAGTAAGGATTATCAGTGTGATAGTAAAGATTTGGCCCATGTGATAGTAAAAATTATAATGAAAACATTGTTAGAAACTATAGAAGGGTCCCGCAAGCAGGCACAGGGGCCAGGGGTTCCGTCCTGTGGGGCACACTGAGAAGGCAATTGAGACTGGACGTGTTGTCACACACCTGTAATCCTAGCATTTAAGAGGTTGTAAACAGGAGGATCACTATGTGTCCAATCTCATAGTGAGACTCTGAACACCCAGTAGACCTCCCTAAAATATGAAAAAAGTATGAATGTTGTTACCCTGTTCTACACTTTTATCATAATATATAGGGTGGTTATTAAATAATAAACGGTTTTGGAGGCTTGCATACAATTTACACTTTATTAAGTTGATGTGAAAATGATTAGTCTCATTTTTCTAGGGATATTTTTGAGATTTTCAGAAAGTTAATTATTTTCTCAAGAACTCACCTCAATTCAGTTCAGTCTCTTTTACCATGATTACAGCTAAGTATTATTAGCACTAGGCCAAAGATCTGGGCACTTTGGTTAATCCACACAAAAATGAAATATATCAAGTTATCAAATACAGAATAAAACTACAAATAAGATTAGAAAATGTGGGATTATGGAGATAGCTCAGTAGAATAAGCACTTGCTTGGCAAGCACAAGGGCCTGAGTCCAATACCTGGCTCCACAAAAAATAAATAAATAAAAACTAAAAAATGAAAGAAAGAAAGAAGGAAGGAAGGAAAGAATGTTATAGTGAATTCAAAATAGAAAAGTTCCATTTCCCTCAGGCATCTCTTCCATGGAAATGAGCTAAATCAGATCAGGTGAACCATATGTCATAGTAGTGACATGGTCTACTTGCTTTTGTAGATCTAGTTCATTAGTGCTTGTGTTTGTATGAGTGCACAAATGTACACACACATCTGTGTATGTCTATACTGAAAAAGTGATTACAAAATGAACAAATTCACTAACTCAACGATGCAACAAATTTCATTTTTCCTCCCTAAAGATTATTTTATGCAGGAAAATTACATTAAATCTTACATAAAGTAAACATATTTTATTCATCGTTACAGTGGAAAGAAATGTTTTGGCAAAGAATCATGCAAGCAATTCTATGTAGTAAATGATAAAATGAGAAGACACATACTTATAGTCATTGCTTAGCAACAACCTAGGATAAATGTCCAAGAAATAATTGCTATTAGTGACAGGCATAATTAAAAGAAGATAAAAAATATCATTGTTGAAGCTTATAAAGGAAATGATGCTTTGTTTCTGAGCTTAGATACAATTTTGAAAACTATATAGTAGCTTTTCTTTGCTTCTTTATCTCTTTCATTTCCAAGACCACTTTATTTCTACTAGCAATGATTCTGCAACATTTTCTGGTTGGATTTTTGATAAGGAAGCTAGGCGTATTCCCACATCACCATCATCTTGTGTAAGTACTGCAAATAACAATCACACCAAACTTTAAAGAAATGTCAGCTAAAAATACATCTGAAGAGAAATCACTAATTTAATAATTCTGCGTTTCTTTATCAATACTTTCTTAAACTTCATGTCATGTAATTTTAATAATAGTATGAGGTATGATGCTCACTTGTTTTCATATTTCATACATGTAGACAAATAATTTATATACATGCAGGCATGCTGAATAAATATGAGAAAATAACATCCAGTTGCAGAAGGATGAAATCAGATCCTTATCTCAAACCACACACAAAGTTACTTAAAATGTGCTAAAGGGCTAAATATAAAATTTGGAACTCTAAAACTCCTAGAAGAAAACATTGGCAAAGAATTTTTAGGTAAAATATCAAGAGAACAGCCAAAGAAAAATAAACAGGTGTGATTAAACTAAGTTAAAAAGCTTCTTCAAAGCCAAATTATTCAACAGAGTAAAGAGATGAGGTATAGAATATAAGAAAACATTTTGAAACCATACCTCTGATAAGGATTTGCACAAATAACTCACTAGGAATGATGCAGGGAGAAAAAACTAATCTGGGGTCAACGACCTCCAATAGGGAACCTCTAAATGATATAGGGAAAACTGATCTCCCAACCTGAAAAGTACCTGGGAGGAGTTCGTGTTCTCTAAAACCGAAGAAAGAATTTTAGGAACAAAGGTAATGAGCAAAGGTAATTTTAGGAACAGAGGTAATGAGCAGAACATATTTACTGAGGAAAAGAAAGCTCCTGTCTGAGAGAGGGACAGCAGGAGTTCTAGAGTGGATGTCTCTGGGAAGCTGTCTCTTCCAGGGATTTTGATAGTGTAAAACCCTGCGATGCGGTAGGTCTAAAATGGAAACCACGGAAACTCGCTTAGGTGGGCATGAGGTGGGACAAAACTATGGTCAACGAATGAGATTCCAAGCACCATTGCTCAGGTAAAATTGACTAAAACCAATACCAAATGAGGAAGGGAGTCATGTAGCAATCAGACTTGAATAGGAACAGGCTTGAATAACTGATTAATAATGATGCAGGGAGAAAAAACTTATCTGGGGTGGATGACCTTTTTTTAGGTTCTCTCAAGGTGACTGATACCTACTTAGAATATCAATCCCTCATGAGCATTCCTAGGGATGTGGCTACTTTTGTTTCTTTTTTTTTTTTTGTCTTGAGGTCTGGTCTACAGCAGGGGTGTCTGCCCCTTGTAAAGCTGTATTGTCACCTTGTCTTCCATCTTGTCTCCTGGAGAGCTTGACCTTGTCTGCCTATAATATTTTTAACTAACTCAGCTGCCTACAACAGTAAGAAAACTATAACTTTTAAGTAGTCAAAGGGTCTGAATATCCATTTCACAACTTGTTTCTCAGAGTACATTGAAGATTGTCTTTGCACTGAGATACAGTCCTTTATTTTTTCCTTATCTTTTTTGTTAACATGAATAAAAATTAAAATATATTTTAAAGAGAGTATAATACTTGATAATATGTTAGAAATGGTGCACATTTAGAAGATCAAGATGAGAGGTATTCAACTATGTGTTTTGTATTACACATTGCTGTCCTTGTAGTTGTTCAGAAAACAGATATCAGCATACAGAGTTAGTCAAGGTGAAAATTCTAAACATTAACTGCTATTCTCAAAAACAAAATTTGGGAAATTATGAGTTACAATCACCTTAGCTATCCTGTATATGTACTTACATGTATTTTCCCTCTTTCTTTTTTTCTATCTTTTTCCCTTCTCTTATCTTTATTCTTTAATCCTTAAGATCAGTTACTTCCCATTTTACTATATTATAACTTTCAGACTTTACTTATTCTTTCAAGTTCTTATACTGTATCCTCAGTCCTTTAACACAATTGTTTTCTTACTCTGAAACAGAGTCCTACTAACTCACTAAGCTATATAGATCTTGCTTTATCTAGGTCTTATCCAACCAGCAGAAAAGTCTAACCACGAGGTATAAGAAGTAAAGCCATATTAATATGCTGAGCTGTAAAAGGTTCAAGTCAACAGCTTCCAACATTGCCAGTTCTGCTGATAACCCACTACTATTATAGACTATTGGACTATATATGTAGCTGCTTTCTCTTCAGTGAAAAGAAAGATGTGTACTAATAGTGTTTAGAAAAGATATCATGCCTACATCTTATACTCTGAACAACCACTATGTAGACAACAATGTGCAATGTATTAATTATTGTATCTGTCCTACTAACCTGCTGTGAAACTGTCTCATTGCTCTTTCTTTCTCATTATAAGTTACAAAACGTTCCCAAGGCTTGGATCCAACTTATCATCCTCCTGCCTTACCTTGCCAGAGTGCTGGGATTATAGGTTTCTGCCACCCCATCCAGCTTATATCAGGTATTGTTAACTGTATGTCTGTAGCTCAATTATTTGGTTGTGTTATCTATCAATTTCTAGCTGTGTCGGCTGGATGTAGTTATAGATTTTTCTAATACTCATCTCATTAATTTTTTTTGCCAGGCATGGTTACATTTTATTACCTCCTACAGTACAGACTCTTGAGCTGCCTCATTTCCACCCAACCCCCCACCATGGGGTCAGGCCTGCCCAGAAGTCCCTGGCTTAGTGGCTTGGGCCCACACACCTACTGCAGTTGAGCAAGGGTCTTCCTCTGCTGATGATTGCTGTTCCAGGTCCCAAAGATGAGATTCATAGCACTTAATTTCAGTCGCAATGCAGTCCAGTCTCTTCCCCACTATTGCCTCAGATCCTGTCTGAACAGCATGGGACCTATAAGTTTAACGACATTGAAAAGAGAATGCCAGACCATAAAGGTGAGTTAGACTATCCTCCAGAAGAGCTTGAGACACAGTGTGCCTTCCTCCCTGCGAGCTTTCATCCTCACCATGGCTGATCTGATTCAAAAGAAGCTGCAGGGAGAAGTGGAGAAATATCAACAGCTACAGAAGGACATGAGTAAATCCACTTGTTCCAAGATCTGGTCACTTCTGCAACTCCTTTGCTAATTTTTTGTCTGATTGACCTCTTTTCTTTTGGAATTAAGGAGTGTTAATGGCTCCTATTAAGATTATTGTATTGGATAGTAGATTTTCCTGTCCACTAAGATTTGTCTTATATAACATGATGTTCTGATGTTGGCTGCCTATATATTTATGAGTGTTACCTCTTCATCTTGAATTTCTCCTCTAACCAGTAAGTAGGGACCTTCTTTATTTCATTTGACCATTGTTGCTTTGAAGTTTAGACTGTCTGCAAACAGGGTTGCTACCCCTGCTTTTATTTTATTTTTTTTTTGAGTTGCTGGGGCTTGTGGTGTTGTTTTCCATCTTTTCACTTTTGTCCTATGACTTTCTTTATGAGTTAAGTGTGTTTCTTGCATGTACTATATTGTTGGATTTTGCTTCCTTATCCATTCTGCCAGTCTATTTCTTTTAATCAGATAATTAAGTCCATTTACATTGATAGTTATAATTGAAGTATATTGACTCATGATAAGCACAAAGTGATAGTCTTTTGCTTACTGCTTTGTCTCCTGTGTTTAATTGTTTGCCCTATTTCGTGAGTTCTTTGTGTTCTCATTTGTGGATTTTGGGTCATCTTGTCCTTGTCTTAGTTACTCTTCTCTTGATGCTGGGACAAACTCCCCACATTCAAAATGAGGAAAGGAAAGGTTTATTTCGCTCAAAGTTAGTGGAGGCTTCAGTCCACATTCAGTTGGCTCCAAAGCAGACTGGCACATGTTAGAGGTCAACCTTTCATGGTGGCAGCTAAGAACATGAGCACAAAGGCAGAAGTAGCAGCAGCTCAGGCGGCTAACTACTCTTTCACCCTTACATTGAAATATAAATCACCTGCCCCAGGGGAGGTGGAGCACCCATTTCCACAGTAATCAATGACAAATCCCAAAAGTTGCCCCAAGACTGCATCAGACTTTGGGGGGACACCTACACACAAATCATAACAGTCCTGATATAAAATATTTTTTATGTAGTCTGTGTAGGGTTGGCTTTGTCATCGTGACATTATTTAGTTCTTCCTCGTTGTGAAAGTATTTCACTGTTCCCTAATACTTGAAACAGAGTCCGGGCCTGGCGGGATGGTTCAGTGGTCTAAAGCGCCTGCTTGGGAAAGCTTGGGTGGCTTCAAGGACCTTGGTTCGATCCCCGGCACCACATGCTGCGCCAGCCCTACTCTCGGGGTGGGCTGAGCCGGCCATAAAAATGAGTGAATAAACAAACAAAGGTTCTGAAACAAGAAATACATAAATAAATAACTAAATAAATAAATAAATAAATAATTGTTTAAAAAAATGAAAGAGAGTCTTACGGGGTATGGTAGTCTGGGGTGGAATATCTTTTGATGGAAGATTTGAAGCACTCTGCTCCATACTCTTCTTGAATTCATGGTTTGTGAAGATAAATCTGCTGTTTTTCTGATGGAATTTTGTTTAAATGTAATCTGTTTCTTTTCAATAGCAGTTTTTATCATATTATTCCTCTGCTGGTTTTCTGTGATCTGGACTACTATATGTCTGGGTGTATCTTTAGTTGGATTGATGTTATTTGGAGTTCTGTATGCTTCTGTTGTCTGAATATCAGATATTTTCCCATATTTGGAAAGTTTTCTGCTGTTACTTCTGCCCGTATTCTTTTTATATCATTTGCATTGACTCCTTCTATTAATTTCACATTGTTCATTTTGTATCATCTTGCAGATGTTGAATTATTCTTTCCTATATGCTAGTTGTTTTTGCTTTTTCACTAGTTGTAACTGTGTGTTCAATATCTGAAACTATCTCACTTTCATTCATATGTTGTTATCAGCTTCTGATTGAGATTTTTTGTATATCTCTTTGAAACTGTTTCATGTGATCTATTTTTGTCCTGTATTGCTCATTCAAGGATTCTATCATTTTTATATTCTCCTCTATTTTTTAACCAATGTCTTCTTTAGAGGCATTTATTAAGTTTTTCATTATAGTTATTCTTTCTTTTTCTACTTCAGACACCATTTCTGCTTTGATTTCCTCTATACCTTTCTGTAGTTGTTCCTTTACTTCAGACACTATTAATTTACAGTTGTCTTTTTTTTTTACTTCAGAGATTATTTCTGACTGGTTTCCTCTATAGTTTCCTGTAGTTATTCTTTTTTTCTTCAGTCTCTATTAATTCAGAGATTTCTTTTATTACTTCAGAGGTTATTTCTGATCTGAGTTCCTCTATATGCTTCTGTGTTTGTTTACCTCAGATGTCATTAATTCAGATATATCTGCTTCATGATTCCTGTTTTCTTCTATGGTAGTGTCTCCTGTAGTTGTTCTGGGTGGGCTCAGGACCTGAGATTGCATCTTTCTCCTTCTCTTTGTCATTTTGTATTCCATTGACCTCTGACCTTTGGTATAGAACTTTGGTGAAGTTATGCCATTAACAGCTACTGAAATTTGGGTCCAGATCTACCAAGTTTGATCTTGTCCATATATGCCTGGTGGCTAGGTTTGGCTTCTGTGCTCGGCTTCTTCAGCTGCAGCTTTTGGAGGAGAACCCACTGTGGTCCTCTGGAAAGATGCTAAGCTCCTAGGTTATCTGTTAGGGTTTGACCCCCCAGCCTCTCTGCAGGGAATTTTGCTACAACATTCCACAGAAAACTCCAGAGTTGGATTCCGGGCGAAGAAGACATTCTGGTTGTGTGAGGGTGCAAGCCTAGGATTCCTCTGTATGTGCCCATGAGTCATTGGCTGTGGATGGGACAGAGTTCTGGTCACAGGGCAGGTGGGGCCAAAACTGACAGGTACTACTTGTGCATATGCCAGACAGAGGTAATAAATTTAGTTTTAAAATATTTATACAGAGACTTCTCCAGCCTGCTGGCCTGAACATTCTGGCTCACCCTCCTGAACACTCTGGCCTGCCCACCAGACATTTCCAGCCTGCTGGCCTGAACACCCCGCCCCACCCGTCAGACATCTCTGGCCTGCCCGCCATATTAGACCTACTCCAGCCCACTATGAGAGCAGCCAACCCAGAAGCTAGGCCCAACATGTGACTCAGATCCTCAGCCAGATACAAGCATAGCCTATACAGCATCACGCCCACCACCTGAGGCAGACCTCAGGCTCAACCCAAGCTTAGCCTACCCAGCAGTGAGGCCCACCAGGTGAATGAAAACTCCCTCTCCAGGGCTAAAAGCAGCTCACCTGACCCAGAAGCCCAGACTGAACCACTAACCTGTGGGCACGCAGTCCTGCACCAAAGGTCACTGCTATACAGGATGATACAGACAAGGAGCAAAATGCAATCTCATGTCCTGAACCCACCTGTAACAGATACAGGAGAAACACCTACAAGAAATGAGAATCATGCAGATGAAATTTCTGAACCGATACATTCTGAGGTAGACAGACAAGTGCAGAAGCATATAGAGCAACTCAGATCAGAGATAACATGTCAAGTAAAAAAAGAAATGTATGGAAAAAAATAGACTATGAAATGGAAAAACAACTGCAGAAACGTATAGAGGAAACCAAGGCAGAAATAACCACTGAAGTTAAAAAAGACATGTCTAAATTAACAGCATCATCCGGGCGTGGTGGCGCATGCCTGTAATCCCAGCACTCGGGAGGCTGAGGCAGGAGGATTGGTGCGAGTTCAAGACCAGCCTGGGCTACAAAAGTGAGCTCAAGGCCAGCCTGAACTGCATAGCGAGGCCCTGTCTCAAAAAATAAATAAATAAATAAATAAATAAATAAATAAATAAATAAATAAATAAATTAACAGCATCTAAAGTAGGGGAACAACTACAGAAAGGTAGAGAGGAGAACAGAGGAGAAATAATCTCTCAGTTGGAGACAGAGAAGATAACTATAATGAGAGAATTTAGTACTATTAAAGAAGATATTAATAAAAATTGGAGAATAAAAAAATGATGAACTCCTTGATTAAGCAATATAAGAAAGAAATAGATCACATGAAACAGTGTGAAAGAGACATAAAAGAAAATAAAGTATCAATCACAAGCCAGCAAAACTGTATGAACCAAAGTGAAGATAGAATCTCAGATCTTGAAGACATGGTCACAGCTAGTGAAAAGAAAAGAAAGGATCTCTTAAAATCAACTAGGATACAGGAAAAAATAATTCAACATCTGCAAGATGATGCAAAAATGATCAATGTGAGATTAATGGGAATCAATGAGAAAGAAAGAGTCAATACAAGGATATAAAAAGAATATGAGCAGAAGTAATAGCAGAAAAATTCCCAAATATGAAAAAACAATTGGACATACAGATACTGAAGCATACAGAACCCCAAATATCATCAACCCAACTAAAAATACATCCAGACATATAATAATTAAGATTCCAGAAATTCGGCAGAAGAATAGTATACTAAAAGCTGCTAGAGAAAAGAAACAGATCACATTTAAAGGAAAACCCATCAGAATTATGGCAGATTTATCTTCACAAACCATGAAGTCAAGAAGAGCATGGAGCAGAGTGCTTCAAGTCCTCCATAAAAACAAATTTCAGCCTAGACTGCTATATCAGGCAAAACTCTTTCAAGTATGCGGGATAACTGAAATACTTCCACAACAAGGAACAACTAAAGAATTTCATGACGTGAAAAGCAACCCTACACAGCATACTAAAAAATATTTTAGAGAGGGAGCAAAACGACTCAAACTGAAGAAATGAAAACAGAAAGATCCCACCAAATAGGCTACTCAATTAAACACAGGAGAAAAAGAGGTAAACAGTAGTAAGTAAACATGATGTCAATTATAATTCGACATATTTCAATTATAACCATCAATGTAAATGGACTCAATACTCCAATTTAAAAAAATAGACTTGCATAGTGGATAAGGAAGCGAAATCCAACAATATGCTGTATACAAGAAATGCACTTAACTTATAAAGAAACTCATACGCTAAAAGTGAAAGGATGGAAAACAATACTACACGCTCCAGCACCTCAAAAAAAATCAGGGAGAACAATACTGTTTGCAGACAGTCTAAACATCAAACCAAGACTGATCAAGTGAAATAAAAAGGGGAAAACTTCAAAATGAAGAGGTGACACTCATAAATACGTATGCACCCAACACAGCAGCAGCAAGTTATATAAGGCGAACCTTAACGGACATGAAAAATCTAATATCCAATACTACAATATTAACAGGAGACCTCAACACTCCCTTATACGAAAAAGATATGTCAAGCAGACAAAAACTTAGCAAAGAAGTAGCAGAGCTCAACAATAAGTTGAAACAACTAGAATTAGTGGACATACACAGAGTGTTACACCCAATCACTTCAGAATACACATTTTTTCAACTGCACATGGGACATTTTCTAAAATAGACCACATATTAGTACGTAGATCATGCTTAAGTATATGCAAGAAAACAGAAACTATCCCATGCATATTATCTGATCACAGTGCAATGAAATTGGAAATAAATGATAGCAGAAACCACAAGAACCCCAGAAATATATGGAAATTGAACAGTACTCTTCTCAGCAACCAGTGGGTTACAGATGAAATTAAACAAGAAACTAAACAATATCTTGAATTTAATGAAAATTCAAACACAACCTACCGGAATCTATGGGATGCAATGAAAGCAGTTGTTAGAGGGAAGTTTATAGCTCTGAACTGAAAAATTAAGAAAACAGAATGGGAACAAATAAATACTCTCCTGGAGCACCTCCATTGGCTAGAAATAGAAGAGCAAATGAAATCAAAAGCCCAAAGACAGGAGGAAATTATAAAGATTAGAGCAGAAATTAATTCAATTGAGACAAAAAAAACAACACAGAGAATTAATGAATCCAAAATCTGATTCTCTGACAGATCAAATAAAATTGATAAGCCTCTAGTTAACCTCATCAAAAAGAGGAAAGAAAGGACTCAAATTCAAGGAATTAAAAGGATGAAATTACTACAGACACAGCAGAGATGCAGGGGATCATAAGTAACTACTTTGAGAATCTTTACTCTCAGAAAACTGAAGACTCAGATGAAATGGACAGATTCCTAGAAAAGTAGAAATTACCCAAACTCAATCAAGAAGATATAACAACTCTCAGTAACCCACCAATACCCAATAAAAAACAAAACGTAACAAAAAGCCCACTGACAAAGAAAATTGAGGGCCTGATGAACTCACTACAGAATTCTACAAGAAATTTGTAGAAGACTTAATCACGACTTCCTCAAATTCTTCAATGAAATTGAAAAGGAAGCAATCCTTCCAAAATCATTCCTAAACGCAAGTATTACACTGATATCAAAACCAGAGAGAGATGTAGCTAAAAAAAAGAAAACTACAGGCCAATTTCTCTAATGAACATGGATGCAAAAATCCTGAATAAAATCCTCGCTGATAGAATACAACTAATCATCAAGAAGATTATACAGCACGAACAGTTAGGATTCACCCCAGGGATGCAAGGATGGCTCAATATACATAAATCTATAAATGCAATACACTATATCAATAGAGCCAAAGCCAAAAATCGCATGATCATCTCAATTGATGCAGAAAAGGCCTTTGAAAAACTCCAGCACTGATTCATGTTCAAAGTCCTACAGAAAATTGGAATAGGGGGCCTCTACCTCAACCTGATAAAAGCCATCTACAACAATCCACCAGCCAACATAATTCTAAATGGGGAAAAACTGAGGTCTTTTACTCTCAAATCTGGCACAAGACAAGGATGTCCTCTATCACCACTTCTATTCAATATAGTTCTGAAATCATTAGCTACAGCCATTAGACAAGAAAGAGAAATAAAAGGAAGACAAGAAAGAGAAATAATAGGCAAAGAAGTAAAACTATCATTATTTGCAGATGACATGATAATCTACTTGGAAGACCCAAGGAACTCCAGCAAGAAGCTACTGGAATTAATGCCCAAATTCAGTAGAATAGCACGCTACAAAGTCAACACAAAAAAATCAGTGGCATTCCTCTACACAGATAACAAACAGACTGAGAGAAAAATTAGAGAAGCAGTGCCTTTTATGATAGCACCAAAAAAAAAATATTTAGGGATTAACCTAACTAAAGAAGTAAAAGACCTTTTCAATGAAAACTACATTACTCTGAAAAAAGAGACCCTAAAAGATTCCAGAAAAGGGAAAGATATTCCTTGTTCCTGGATAGCAAGAACTAACATTGTCAAGATGGCCATAGACCCTAAATTGTTATACAGATTTAATGCAATTCCTTTCCAAATGCCATCAACATACCTCACAAACCTGGAGAAATCATTCCTAAAATTTATTTGGAACCAAAAAAGACGCAGAATTTCAAAGACAATTCTGCGCAACAAACGTAGGGCAGGAAGCATTACAACTCCTGACCTAAAGTTATACTACAAAGCTACAGTAATAAGATCAGCATGGTAGTGGCAAAAGAATAGACCTGAGGATCAAAGGAATAGATTAGAAGATGCAGAAACAAATAGAAACACGTTCAGCCACCTTATTTTTGACAAAGGGGCCAAACACGTTTACTGGAAGAAAGTCTCTTTAACAAATGGTGCTGGAAAAACTGGCTCTCTACATGGAAAACTAAAACCTGACCCTAGTCTATCACCATGCACTAAAGTTTAAATGGATTAAAGATCTAAAAGAGAAAGATTAAATCTCCTGGAAGAGAAAGTGGGAGAAAATTGTTAAGACATCGGAGTAGGCAAAAAGTTCATGGACAGAAATCAAATTTCACATTTAACACTTGAAAGTATCAACAAATGGGACCTCCTCCAGCTAAGAAGTTTTTGCACATCAAAGGAAATTACCAACAGAGTGAAAAGACAACCCACAAATTTAGAAAACATTTTAACTCAGAAGTACTCAGACAAAGTTCTTCTCCCTGGAATCTACAAAGAACTAAAAACCATTAGGGCGCCAAAATTCAAAGACCCAATCCAGAAACAGGCATCTTAGATGAACACTCACTTCTCAGAGATGGAAATTCAGCAAGTACATGAAGAAATGCTTCACATCGCTAGCCACTTGTGAAATGCAAATCAAAACAACACTTAGATACCATCTTACCCCAGAAAGAGTTGCTATTGTAAAGAAATCAACCAGCAACAAATGCTAGAGAGGCTGTGGGGAAAGAAGAATCCTTCTTCACTGCTTGTGGGAATGCAGATTGGTGCAACCATTATGGAAAGCAGTGTGGAGGATCCTTAAAAAAATTAGAACTGGAAATCCCATTCAATCCAGCTGTCACCCTACTGGGAATTTTCCCAGAAGAACTGAAACATCATACCATAGCGATATCTGTGCACCTATGTATAGAGCAGACCAATTTATAATAGCCAAATCTTGGAAACAACCAAAATGCCCATCATTTGAAGAATGGTTGAAAAAAATGTGGTATTTTTACACAATGGAATATTACTCAGCTATAGAGAATGATAAGCTGGAAGACTTCATATATAAATGGATGTATATTGAACACATACTCATTATTGAAATAAACCAGATCTACATGTGTAAATATCGTATAGTCTCCCTGATAAAAGAATTCTAAAATTTTTTTTCCTTACCGATATCAATTGGAAGGTGTGTCATGCTCACACTCTGTGCTCTGTATAACTATTGTGAGGACAATATGCAGTGTGTCAACTGTTAAAAAAACAGTAATGTTTGTTGAAAGTGTTAATGTTTGTTTGATCAATCTTATATACCTATATCTATTAATCTAATCTGATCTGATGATGAAAATATGTAATATAACCATTGTTAAATTTTTAAAAATAAATAAATAAGTAAAATAAAATATTTATCCAAATTTTTCTTTACCTGCAGTGTACATTTGGGCATATTTTTTGGTGCTTGAACTTTTTTTTTTTTTTTTTTTTGG
>PVJA010042314.1:0-17398 GCA_004027025.1 Myocastor coypus | reverse complement strand
TTTTTTGTCTTTTTGAGACAGGGTCTCGCTATGCAGTTGAGGCTGGTCCTGAGCTCACTTTTGTAGCCCAGGCTGGTCTCGAACTCGCACCAATCCTCCTGCCTCAGCCTCCCGAGTGCTGGGATTACAGGCGTGAGCCACCACGCCCGGCTCAGCATAAATTCTTAAAAATAAATAAATAAATAAATAAATGGACAAGCAAACAGAAGTTCTGAAACAAGAAAAAAAATAAAATAAATAATTAAAAAATTCTTAAACAGAGGAAGCCTGGGAACTCACAAGGAGCCCTTGCGTGGCAAGGGTGCCGTGGACGGAGACCTGGGCCCCCCCCTTCAGGGACCCACTGGCTCTACCTGCAAGGCCAGCCCTTCTCAGGGCCCCAGCAGAAGCCCCAGACCCGGCTGCCCAGGCCTGGGCTTCGGCTTGAGGCAGGAGCAACCCAAGGAGGATGCAGGTGCCACCCAGAGTGCCAAGGTCTGCAGAAGGGACAGGCCCAAAGGGGGACAAACACGAGGAAGGGAAGTGAGCAGGGGGAGAGGGGAGGAGCTGCCCAGAGGGCCGAGGCCAGGGACAGGGAAGAGAAGAAGGGGGACAGGAGGCGGCAGGCGGACTGGCAGAGACGCAGCCCAAGCCGGGCACCTCCACCAGCCCGTGCCACTCACCTCTTGCTCCTGCTCCTCGGCCTCCTCGGCCCCCGTTCTCTTCCTCCTGCAGCAACAGAGTGGACCACCCCTCAGCGCTGCTGCAGAACCCAGAGCCCCCTCCTCCCAGCGAGCCAGTGCAGAGGGCAAAGGCTGCCCACTGCACCCCAACTCCCAGGTCAAGCCCCTTGGCCACCTGCCTCCCCCACCGCACCCACATCCCAGCCACCTGGGAACCCAGTGCTCCAAGACCCTGTCCCTGTCCCCTGGAAGGCACATGCTGAAATGCAGCGGACACAGATAAGCAGCATGACAAGTGCCAACAGTGCTATCTCCCTAGCTCAGAGAACGGGCGGGTAGGGAGGCCAGATTAGCTCTGGGAGCGGTTTCCGAGCAGGTTGGGAGCGGCGGGAGGGGAGTGCGGGGAGGGGACGGGTCGCACACACCCTGGGCAGCAGAACGAGCAGCACATGCAGGGTGCAGGGCGGGGACCTGCTGTGGTCAAAACCTGACAGGAGTCAGACTAAAGCACCCAGGCGGAGGAGAGGCAGTGCCCACCCTGCTGACACGGATACCCAGCAAGGCAGGGGGCTACAAAGCTAGGGCACCCTCAGGAGGGCCTCCTGGAAAGGGGTGCTGCTGTGGGAGGCTCCCAGGCTGAGGAAGGAGGATGGGGCCTTGTGGAGCCCTCTCCACAGACTCGGGAGCCCACTTCACAGATGACAGCCTGACATACTTGAGGGCTCTCAGAGCACGAGCTGCACCCATCACTCGCTGGTGGCCTGGCCACGATGGGGCCCCTGCTGTGTGGGGTGCACACTGACAAGAGCTGACCGCAGAGAACATGGGGGCAGAGTAGATGGCTGAGCCCCCACAGGCTTCAGGGCAGCAGGAAGCCGGGACTGCCAGGCCCCCCGTCCGCCTGGGTCCCCAAAAGTGACAAGGCTGTGCCTGTCTCCCCCAGCCCAGGGCCTCCGAAAGCCCTAGGACACTGCCGCCACCACTGTGTCCCCATCCACAGGGTGCCTGAAAGTGGCAGGGGCTGGGAAGGAGGAAGCTCCAAGGGCTGAAGGGGCAGGTGTCCTTGGGCGCGAGGGGTGGGTGGTGTCACACACCACTGCTGCCTCCCTGACGCATAGGTGCGGCCAGGGCCCCATACATGAGGTTCCAGAGGGGTGTGCCTGCACACCTGTGCCCAGCGACCCATGCACACGAACGGTGTGCGTGCAGACACGGAAGCACTCCAAGGCCACGAAACCAAACGCTTTCATTCTCTGGCACGTGAGACCGAGGTCCCCAAGGGAGACCCCCAACCGCTGCAGATTCCAGAGCTGGAGGAAGCTACAGAACTCAGCATGAATCTCTTTTCTCCCTGCAGGTACAGGGGACCAGGCCCTCATGGGGGCTCTGACAGCTGCCTGGGCCCTAGTCCTCCTCTTGGCTTAGCCTTGACCCACAGCCTCAGGCCAGGCCGAGGAGCCAGTTCCCCGTGAGAGGCGGACATTTCTATTAAGGCTGGAAGGTTCTCCGCGACGAAAGCAATGTGTGCACCCCAGGCAGAGTAGAAAAGCTGCTACAGACCAGTGAAGCTACAGTCCCCAGGGCCTCTGGAGGTGTCCCATGACCGCAGGCCCTCTGTCTCACTCTGAGACTCTTTCCAGAGTCCTACTGCAGCCTTGCAGGCCTGAGACATGCTGGGAAGGATCACTGGGGTCCAGGCAGGCCTGGAGCATGCTGGGAAGGATCACTGGGGTCCACACAGGCCTGAGGCATGCTGGGATCACTGGGGTCCACGCAGGCCTGAGGCATGCTGGGAAGGATCACTGGGGTCCAGGCAGGCCTGGGGCATGCTGGGAAGGATCACTGGGGTCCACACAGGCCTGGGGCATGCTGGGAAGGATCACTGGGGTCCAGGCAGGCCTGGGGCATGCTGGGAAGGATCACTGGGGTCCATGTAGGCCTGGGGCATGCTGGGAAGGCCCACAGAGGTGTACTGGGGCCAACTGCACAGGGACCACAGGCCCAGCTCAGAAGCTGCCAGCGGGCCTGGAGGCCCAACTTTCCCAAAGCAGCTACTCACTTTCCAGAAAGGCCACCTGCCTCCTACCTCTGGGTCCCCTGCCCTGAACCAGCTGCTGTCCCTCTCCTGGGGAGACCCAGGCCACAGTGGCAGGAGTCTGTCCCGGTCACATGGCACCCGCACCCAGCCCCCGCAGCCCTCCTCCTGGGCCCTGTCATGGGGGCTCAGGCTGCACCCCAGGAGAGCCCCACCCTGGGAGCCTCTGGGCTCTGGGCTCTGGGCTGGCCGGCAAGCTCTACCTTCAGGCCACAGTGCACAGCCGACTCCGGCGGGTACACGATGAAGTGCCGCAGGGTGAAGCCGAAGCCGTCCTGGAGACTCTTGCGGAGCAGCAGCGTCCTCGGCCCCGGCCAGGGCATCGGGCGCCCAGGAGAGCACCCATCTCTCGGGCCCAGTGGCAACTGCGAGGGAGTGGTGAGGGTGAGTGGCAGGCGGCTGGCACCGTGCCCGGGATCGCAGGCCCCCCTCGGCCCGCATCAGCTCAGCAGCTCCAGCCTCCATTTCCCTTCAGCCCCAGAAAAGCCAGGCAGGACCAGGCGTGCACTCAGTGTGGCAAACTGGCCGCGCACTACTATGTGCAGGGTGCACCCGCAGCCTTCCTCCCTGGGCCAACTCACACGTATGTACCCAGACACATGCACGCTCACAGAAACAGAGCACTGCGCTCACACACAAGTACATGAGCAGGCAGGCAGGCAGATCCAGAGCAGCACGAAGTCCACACGCCCACGCGGGCAATGGGCCTGCGTGGACGCAAGATGCGTGGCCCAGATGTGGCCCTTGGGAATGGCAGCAGGCGTGTGGGGACCAGGAGCTTTGAGGCACACAGGAACATAGGATAGGGCTGAAGGAACAGCTGCAGGGCCCAGAGCTCAGCTGGGGTCCCAGGAGAGGCCGGGATGGCCATGGCGCCCAAGGGGAGGTCAGGTGGCACCTGAGAGAAGACCTCTCATGTCTCCCTGGTCACAGAGGACAGTGGGTGACAGGAGGACGTCAGAGTGTGCGCAGAAGCCAACGGAGAAGATGGGCGCCAGGGGAGGGGGCCAGGAGACACCACCCAACACTGGCAGCCTAGCCCGACCCTCCCTGGACTCCTCGGGGCAACACCCTCAGCTCTTTGCGCCTCCTTGGCGTCCTGCACCAAGGCAGGAAGGCCCGGGCCTGGGGGTGCAGCTCCCACTTCACCCCACTGCTTTCCGTCTACAGCGGTAGCCGTAGTCACATCCTCGACCCTGATAGGCGATGCCGCAGGGTCACCGCCAGTGTGGTTCACGTGGTCCTGGCCCTTCCTGCATGGGTGGGAGGTTGAGACAGTCTGGCAAGCTCTGGCAAGCTGTGCACCTAGCAGAAGGCTGCGTGACGTCTCCGGGCACAGAGCAGGTGGAAGACAGGAAGAAGGCCGAGGCAGGGCAGACTCTAGAACCAGGCAGCCAGGGAAAACCTACGGTAGGGCTGGGCTCCCCATTCGCAGAAGGGACCTAGCCAGATATGGATCACCCCCAGACTAGACACCTTGGTTGGGGGCGACTGGGGGATATCCCCAGCTCAGCTCCTTCCCTTTTTTTTTTTTTTTTTTGCAGGACCAGGGTTTGAACTCACAACCTTGCGCTTGCCAGGCAGGCACTTGTGCCATGGAGCTATCTCCCCAGACCCCAGCTCCTTCCCCTTGCAGCCTTCCTCCCAAGAGGCTCTGGAAGCTCAGAGATTTGCTGTGCACCCTACAGAGGTCTGAAATCTGCTGTCTCCCCCTCTGCCAACCAGCAAAGAGCTAATCAGAGAAAGGAGGATCTGGAGGACCCCTTCTGTCCCCCACAGAAGCTCCTGCTCCTCTCCAGTGCCAGCAGCCCCCCTCCCTGTCCCCCACCCACAGAGCTGTTCTCGGAGTCATTGTTCCACTGGTGCCCTGGATTAAGGTTTAAGCCACCAGCTGCCCCAGTGATGAGAAGTGGCTGGGACAGGTCCCCGCACGCCCCCTGCCCCTCCCCCAGTGCACATCCTGCCCGGAGCCACCAGCTGTGCAGGGTGCTGCTCCCTGGGGGCGAGGGGACCTGCTTGTGACCCAGGGCACTGGGGGCCGTCCTCCTCCTCCTCCTCGCTCAGGTCCTCCGCTCACCCACACTCTCCCGGCGCCTCCTCTCTTCTCTGCCTCTCCCTTCTGTTTCTTCCTACAGGCTGGATGAGTGTCACCAATATCCAGCAGGAAGATGAGCTGTCGCGAATCCTGCCAGAGCAGCGGCTGCCGGCTGGACCTCTTACTAACTCTCACCTCAGTCCCCTGCCGCCTACACTGTCCCATCATCCCCTCTGACCTGGGTCACTTCCAGGAGGAGGTGACACGTACAGAAACAGAAAGATCTAGCGTGGAGACTCTCAAGGTCCCAAGAAGATCGAGACAGGATGGCGCACACTCACCAGCTCTGCCTCTGGGACATAGGCACTGAGTTGTGGGGACCCAGGGAACACCCGAAGGCCTGGGGCATTATTGATTAAGCCTTCCTAGCCCAGATCCTGCCAGGAAGAAAGAGACATCCAGGGACACCTGCTGGTGGCTCCACCAGCTGTCACAGAAGTGCTGCAGTAGGTTGACAACACCAAGAATGAGAACCCAGAAGCGTGGCTCCTCCCCCAGGAGCATAAAGAGGTCACCACAGGGCGGGCAGGCGGGCGCGGTGCCACTGTGACTCATGCCCCACCAGCCCGGCAGATCTCGGACATGGGAACTCATCCCCAGGCCCACCTCTACTACCCTGTGATCGCCCTGCCCCCCCTGGGGAGCCCTCCTGCTTGGAGCCCAGATCCCCCTGGAGCACAGGGCTACCCACTGCTCCATGTATGGGTGCTGGTGCCAAACTCCTTGTCAACCCTGACTCTGGGATTCCTAGATGCCACCAGTGGCTTCTGTCCCTCCACTGCATGCCAGCCTGAAGAGGCTGAGCCCCCAGGCCTCTGCTCAGACCTGGGGGCCCCCTGCAACACCCTGGGGGCTCCGACCCATACGCTCAGGCCCTGCGCCCCAACTCCCCACATCCTCCTGGCAGCGGGACTCACCCTGGCCCGTTGTGGCCCACGGTGGCGCAGGCAGGGCATCCAGACGCAGCGCGGCTCTGGGGAGCTGCAATCCACGCCGACAGCACGAGCCCAGCGCCAGCCCCCCACGGCCGCGCGATCCACGCGCCAGGCGGCGCTGCCCACAAGCGCTGAGCCCCGCGGGGTCCACCGGGTTCGGCCGCTGCCCGAGCTCCTGCTGGGCCCCCGGGCTGCTGGACTGGCTCGGAGCCCCGTGGGCGGCGTCCCCAGGCCCCTGGGCCGCAGGGGGAGCCCAGGTGTCCCCACCCGCCCCCCGGAGCCGCAGGCCCCGAGGGGACGGGCAGCGCGCGCCGAGGGAGGCAGCACGGCTGGAGGGTGCGCGACGCGCCCGCGCCCCAAAAGCCAAAGGCGCCGGCTGGGCAGGGAAACTGTGGTGGAGGCAGACACCTCCCCTAGGGGGCGGCCCCAGAGCGAGCCGGTCCACAGCTGCTGCCACACACGCGTGCAGGCGCGCGCGCACACACACACACACACAGCATGCTCTCAGAGCACAGCTTCCCAAGAGCCCGGACGCTCACGTCCATGGTTGCACACCTCACGCCCTCCTCATGCACACCCAAAGGAACACAGGTTCACACTCACACGGACTGCACACTAGGAAACAGACCTGCAGCACCCACACCCATCCACGCTCACTTTATTCCACGGGTCCCACAGAAACAGCCATTCACATACTTCATGCTGTGCATGGACACCCTGTCCAGCCCCTACAGGCACCCAGAGACGCATCTGCCGCACATCCACTGAGCCTGGGAAGGCACACCCATGGCAAGCACCCTCAAAGGTCCCTGGCACACTGCTCCCACAAGCCACCGCCCATGGACAGATGCCTCCGCGTGGGGAACAGTACACCTGGGACCCCAGGTGGAGGCCCCACCCCAGCATGGGGCCTAGAGGCTGAGTGAGCCAGGCAGGAAGCCCCCTCCGTGCCGGGCCTGCCCTGTTCCCTCATCCGGGGCCTTCCTCCTGGCCCCTTCCCCGCCTGGGCAGGGCTGCCTGGCCTTGGGTGGGGGGTAAGGGTCCTCAGCCCCCACTTCCTGTCCCACCAAACTATTCCCTACTGCACTGCTGCTGTGTGGCCTGGGGCTGGGACTGCAGCCCAGCATGTGGGGACGCAACACTGGGACACCACCCTCAGAGCCCCAAATCCCTACTTTGGGTCTGACCCCCAAACTCCAGCCAGCAACTGGAGGCAGCAGTTGCAAAGGGCTGGGCCTCCCCAGAGCCTGCCATAAAGGAGACTGAGGCAAAAGGGCCCACTCCTCCCTCCCCATCTTGTCATCTTCAGCCCAGGCAAGGCCCCAACGAGAGAAGAAGGGGCAGGTGACCCAGGGCCGTCACCTCCTACGCCGGCGGGCGGGTAGCTGGAGGTGATCAAGGGGGAGGGGAGTGAGAGGCGGGCGGGTGGCTGGAGGTGATCAAGGGGGAGGGGAGTGAGAGGCGGGGCCTGGGTGCGCAGGAGCACAAGCGAGGGAGGAGGCCAGGGCGCGTTCGTTCGTTTGTTCTCCAGTTTCCTGTTTGGTGCTGGTGGCCCCAAGCCAGAGCTGGACTCCCACCCGCTTCCTGGCGGAAGCCCTCGGAAAAAGCTGTGGCCGCTGAGTCAGGAGGGCCCGGGAACGAGGGAAGGGATTGCGGGCGGACAGGACACATCCATCAGAGCTAGGAAGGCAGGGCCCCGGGTCAGCCGGGCTGCTGCCCTTGCTGGCAGGCATCTCCCTGCCACGTGCCCCTCAGCAGACCTCACTGGAAGCTGACTGTCCTGGCCTGTGCCCCCTAGTCCGGCCAGGCTGACAGGTGCGACCCTGCCCCTAAGGAAAAGCGTGGTGGCAGCGCACATCTGGAAGCCCCGCATTCAGGGAGGTTGAGGTGGGAGGATCAGCCAGCTTCGGGTCCATCTTGACTCCATAAAAAAATGGCGAAGGGTTGGGGAGGACATCCGGGAAAAGGAGTGGTGGGAACAGGGCAGGGGTTTCTGTGCCCAAGCCCTCAGACACCCGAAAGGGGCTAGCCCCAGCCAGAGGCCTGCGAACTGAGCTTCCCACCCTAACACCGTGCAGAACCGGGCCTGGGGAGCCTGAGCCCTCCCCATTTCCTCCGGGAAAGGAATGTGGGGTGGCCCCCTCGGCAGCGGGGGAGGGGCTGGCCTGGGAAATACCAGGCGTCGCTGAGATTCTATTCCGGGCCTTCCTGCCCGGCAGCACTCCCCTCCCCTCCCCCAGGCTTCCTCTCCCAGGGGCAGGATTTACCCACTGACCAGCCCTCCCGCTGACCAGCTTGCAAAATCCGTTCAACCCCATCTTCCTGGGGAGCCCTGTGGTGGGCATTGGAGGCCGCGCGGCAAAAGGTGGACACCCCTGAAAGCACTCTCGCTAGTTCCCATTCGACTCTTCTGAGAGCTGGCCAGGAGGCAGCAGGGATCCTTGGTTTGTTTATTTATTTTGCTTTGTGTTGAGACAAGGTCTGACTGTGTAGCTCAGCCTGGCCTGGAAGCTACCAGGCAGCCCAGGCTGGCCCTGAATTCTGGGCCTTCCTGCCTCGGCCTCCAAGTGCTGCGACTACTGGCTGGTGTCCCAGTTTTTAACAGAGCCCATCTTAGCTCCAGACCTTGAGACTGACTCAAGGCCTGGCCTCTAGGAAGCTGGGCCCAGATCCAGGCTTTTAACTCTTGCTTAGACCTCTCCACATCATACTGTGCGTGGGCCAAGGCTGGAGACACGAGTTCCCCATCCCCTGAAACTTCAGGGGGTGTCCTGAAGTTCTAGACTCAGGCCCAGTCAGCTGCAGTCTCCACCCCCTAGGGCAACCCCCACCCAACAAGAGGGGCTGGACTGTCCTCAGAGGGCAGTGCTGGTGGGTGAGCGGTCCCCAGGGTCAGAGTGAGGAAGCAGAGAGCATCCGGGAGCGTGGGGGACAGGGGCAAGAGAAAGACACTGCTATCACGGGCCGTGGGGCTCAGGAAGCGAGAGGGCCCGGCTCAGCTGCCAGCTTTTCCTCCTTCTGGCTTGGTCAGCACCGCCTCCTCCCGGCATCCAGGCCCCAATCCACAAGGTGATAGCCTTGCGACTGTCCCCAAAGAATCACCCAGAGTTCACACAGCACCAACAGGTCCCCAAGCCACCGCACTCCCCCAGGACACTCCCAGCTCAGCTCACACGGCATAGGGAAGAGCCAGGGCCCGCGCCATCCCAGGCATGCCGGCAATGTGACACCGGCGCCGCCCTCTGGCCCACGCCCCTGCGCCCGGGCCGGTCTCCTCCCCTACCCTTCAGCCCATTCACAGCCGGGTTCCCAGCAGTGGAGGCGGAGACTCCGCCTCACCAGACGGGTCCTCACAGGCCTAGCAGGGAGGTGGCTGGGCCAGCCGGCACCCTCGAGGCCCTGGGAACTTGGGACCCCGCAGCAGGCCCCGCTGGGGCAGGGGATGGTGCAGAGGTTCTCCCAGACCCCAGCTCCCCCTTCCCCCTTACTCTGCCTCATAGTCAAGGAAGGCAGAGGTGGGGACAAAATACTTGGGGTGCCAGACATCCACCACCATCCTGGAGGGGCTATAGGCCCAGGAGTCCAGAATTCATTCTTGGGTCTGAATCTCCACAATCTATCTATCTTACTTTCTTTTTTAAATTCCTTCCTTCTTTTTTTTTTTTTTTTTTTTTTAAACAGGGTGCCACGATGTATCCAGGCTGCCCTTAAACTCATAGAGATCCTCCTGCCTCAGCCTCCTCCAGCCCTGGGATCGTACAAGCCCGTGCCACCATGCCCAGCCCCGCCACTTTCTAGCTGGGACACGTAGGCAAATTACTCATCTCTCAAAGGGTGTTTGGGAGGATAAGGCAATGACAGAGAGGCTCAGCCCAGCCCACAGCATACAGCTGGCGCTTAATAAACGCAAGCTGGGTTGGTCGCATCGTGGGCGGTCACTCTTATATGCAGTCACACATCCAGACGTGTGAGCACGTGTGCACAATACTGGGACATAAGAGCCAGGCGTGGTGGTGCACACCTGCAATCCCAGCACTTGGGAGGCTGGGGCAGGAGGATCCCTGCAAGTTTGAGACCAGCCTGGATTACAAAAGTGAGCTGAAGGCCAGCCTGAACTGCATAGTGAGATTCTGTCTCAAAAAGACAAAAAAAGAGAAAGATTGTGACACACGCAGACCTGGACAACTTGAGCCGACACAGCCTCTCCACCCCTCAGGCCACCAGTCCCCACTCGTGTGTCCTCCTAAGGCCTGACCAGGAGGCTGCTCCCAGCAGGCAAGGGTAAGGACAAAGGTGCCAGGCTGGCAGAATCCATGCCCGACAGGAGGGCTGGTGCCCGCCTCTGGGACGCCGAGGGACAAAAGACTTTGCTCATGGTGGGAAATAAGCACTTGTAGAAAAGTGCAAGCCCCAAGCCAGCCACAAAGTAAACAGCAGAGCCACCACCCGGGAACCACAGGCGACCTGGGCCACAGCCAGGGCTAGGGACAGGGGCACTGCTGTCCCTCTCCCCCGGTCCACCCCACCCAGCAGTCTCGGCTGTCCCTTGTCTGCAGGTGTCCTCCTGGTCTCCTGGCCTATCTGGTCTGGGGACACCCCTTTAAGCCCTACAGTCCTCAGTGTCCCTCAGGGTGTGGCCCAGCCCTGCCCCCACTCACAGCCCGTCTCCCACTGCACCAATTCCCAAGGGCCAGCTGTTGGATTTCCACCAATGGATTGGCCCTGTCCAGAGCAGGAGCTCAAAAATTGTGCATGGAGTGCCGGGCGTGGTGGCGCACGCCTGTAATGCCAGCACTTGGGAGGCTGAGGCAGGAGGATCGGTGTGAGTTCGAGACCAGCCTGGGTTACAAAAGTGAGCTCAAGGCCAGCCTGAACTGCATAGTGAGACCCTGTCTCAAAAAGACAAAAAAAAAAAAAATTGTGCATGGCAATCGGGGCAGGGCACACGGTCCGGAAATCTCACCACTGGGCAGGAGGATTGCCGTGAGCTCCAGGCCAGCCTGGAATACATAGGAAGATCTGTCACAATAAGATGACACAAACCAAAAAAAAGGAATGAGGGCCCGGCAGGATGGCTCAGTGGTCTAAAGCGCCTGCTTAGGAAGCTTAGGCGGCTGCAGGGACCGCAGTTCAATCCCCGGCACCACATGCTGCGCCAGCCCTGCCCTCAGGGCAGGCTGAGCCGGTCATAAAAATAAATAAATAAACAAACAAAAGTTCTGAAACAAGAAAAATAAATAAATAAATAAAATAAAAAATTCTTAAAAAAAAAAAGGAATGAAATTCTCATGCATGTCCTGACATGAATAAGCCTCGAAGACATCATTCTAATGAAATTAGCCAATAGGACAAGTATAGTATTGCTCTACCTACGGAAGAGACACTTAGATTCAGGGGATGGAAACAGGATGGCATTAACTGGGTGGGGCCTGGTAGTAGCAGAAATGAGGATATTATCCTTATTGTTATTATTACTCGTACCAGGAATCGAACTCAGGACCTTGTGCTTGCCAAGCAGGCCCTTGTGCCACTAAGCTACATCCCCAGGGTGAGGGTTTTTTAATGCCTTCAGAATTTCAGTTTGGGGAGATGGGAAAGTTCCAGAGGTGGATGCCGGTGGCATGAGGCATGAGGGTGCGCACTGTCATCCCAGCATTCGGGAGGTTCAAAGCCACAGAATTACAGAGTGAGACCCTGACTCAAAAAAAACAAAACAGCAATGGAGCTGACGGAGTCAGAATTCAAATGCAGAAAGGAGAAAAACTTGGAAGTTGCAAGAAGGGGGAATAGGTCTGCATGTCCCTGCCCAGAGGCCCTGTCCTTCCACCCCTCAGCCTGCTCGCAGCTTCTCGTGCTCCTGTGGCAAAGGGGACCTGTGTCCCTCAGGGCTGGATGGACGGACACCCACACTCCTGCCAGCCAAACTCCGGGTCAGGTTGCCCCATGTGGGGTCCCTGCATGAGACTTCGGAGCGCACGCGCGCGCGCGCGCGCACACACACACACACACACACACACACACACACACACCCATTCCAATCCCACGACCTGCAGCCACCTGGACACACAAGGCACGACCTGCCCTCCAGCCTCCAGGGAAACAGATCTCCCTGCCAGGTACAGTCGGGCTTGCAGCCAGGTGGGCAGCCCTGGGGCAGCAGAGCCCCCTGCTGGCCCCAGGTGGCACAGCCACTGCCCAAGGTCCCTCAGAGCCCAGAGGGCAGGGAGGTCGCTCTCTCCGACCCCACCCACTTCTCCAGGCCCCTCAGCCCCAGCCACACCTCACGATCTCCTCCTCCTCGTCTCCCACGGAAAAGGATCACCCTGTGCAGGCACAGAGCTGCTGTGGGACCCTGAGGTCTCCCTTTGGTCTAAGAATACAGGAGAGGTCAAAACCCTCACCAGCACAGACCAAGTTAGGAGATGTCACTCTTGGGGGTGGGGGAATGTCACAGTGTCTCTTCCAGCCAGGCATGGTGCCACACACCTGGGATCCCAGCTCTTGGGAGACTGAGGTAGGAGGACTGTCGCAAATCTGAGATCACATGGGCTCCACAGCACGTCCAAGACCTGCCTGAACCACGCCGTGAGGCCCCGTCTGCCCTTCCTCCAGAGGTGCCCCTGCCTTCTGACCCCTGCACAGGGACAGCAAGGGCAGAGCTCAGGCCAGGCTGGCAGAAACCGTCTCCTGCCCAGGCAGAGTCGCAGCAGGTTCCCCACTAGGGCTCTGCCCCACACTCCACAGCTCACCTAGGGTCCCCAGGCCTCTGCCCACTGCAGCCTCAGGGCCTCTTTGGGATGGCATCTAGACTGGGCTCACCTACACCACAGACCCTGCATGCTCCAGTTTGTTAGGCCCGCAGCTGGGGGCCTGGTGACAGGCAGACTTCCAGGGCTCTTGCTGGGTGCCAGGGCACCTCCGGAGCGCTGCCCGGCCGGCCTGGTGCCAGGAGTGCTGGGCCCACCCCCAGGCACAGGGAGAATGGGGTGCAGGAGGCCTGTGAGGAGGACCACTGTCCCCCCACTGAGCCGGGAAGACAGGCCCTTCTCTGACCATGTGACCTCAAGGTCATCACTCAAGGTTACAGAAGTTTCTCTTGTTTGCTAAGGTCTGAAATGAAGGCAGGGAGGATGAAGGCAGCGTTTCTGAGTGAATCTTAGACACCAAAGAGTGGGAGCGTTGGGGCCCAGCCTACATCCAGGCGTGGGGTAACGCTGCACGCCCAGGGCCACCAAGTCCCCCTGCTTCCTCTCCAACACCCTGCTCCTAGCTGCTCTCTTTTGTCCCAGACAGCCGTAACTGCCTTCAACACGATGGCACCCAGGCCCTGCGAGATACACACCAGATACGCCTGGGAGCCTGGTGCATGGCTGCTTTGCTGGGGGTGCAACATGGTTTTTGAAAGTGGGGGGTCAGCAAGGCCCTCCACAGAGTCCAGGGTGGCCACCCCACACCCCAGCAAGGCCATCTGCGGCAAGGGCTGCCTCACTCGTCCTCACCCCTTCCTTGTGCAGAAGTGGGGTGCCAGATGAAAGGAAGACGAGGCTCAAGGAGAGAGGCGCTGCTTCCGCCCCACCTGCAGCTTGCTGCCTGCACCTGCCAGCCATGCTGAGGGGCTCAAGCTTGCCAGGCCCCTGTCACCATCTCCCTGGGGTAAGCCACTTGCCTGCCTCTGCCCCTTTTGGCAGTGCTGGGGATTGAATCTAGGTCTGGGCTGTCCCGAGCCCTTAAGGAAGAAGTGTTCATTTGAGATGGGGTCTCACAGTGGCTAACCAGCCCGGCTCATCTGCCTAGAGTCCCAGGTCCCTGACGGGGGTCAGCTCCTGCAGACTGGAGCCCACAGGGCTCCCCCTGGCCGCTGGCCGTGGCCACCTTATCACCCACCTCCCTACTACCAGTTTCTCCCTCTGGCCCAAAGACTCCCAGGCCTGGGGCTCAGTTTCCCTTTGTGCACAGAGTGCTGCCCAGACAGCTCAGGTATCAGATTTCTAGGAGTTTGGGTCAGGGAACCAAGGTGGGGAAGGAGGTGGGGAGGGGGGGGGAAGAGATGGAGAACGGGAGAGAGGAGGAACAGGCCGGACAGACAGAGAAACGCGAAGTATGTGAAGTACGCCAGCCCCTGAGCTATGAATAGTGCAGCCAGGCTTGCGGGCCCCCACCCCACCGTCTCCAGGCCAGCTTGGCTCAGGACCAGGGGCCTTGGCCCTTCCAGGACAGTGTGGTGGGTTTGGGTGTGGTTATGCAAATGAATGCAAATAGAACACAGCAGGCATCTCTGATTGGTAGACTGGGGCCAAATCAAAGGCAGGGAGTCATTCTGTAAGTTTTAGTTCAGTTATCTACAGGGAATTAAGACAGATGGGAAGCAGGCGCTTTCAGGTTAGCTCAGTGGTTCAATCGCCTGCACAGGAAATCCCAGTCTGGCACAGAGCACAGGGGTTCGATTGCCACACCCACTCTTTTTTTTTTAATTTTTATTTATTTGTTTTTCTTGTTTCATAATCTTTATTTGCTTATTCACTCATTTTTATGGCTGGCTCAGCCCGCGCCCTGACGGCAGGGCTGGCACAGCATGTGGTGCCGGAGATCGAACCGCGGTCCCTGAAGCCGCCCAAGCTTTCCCAAGCAGGCGCTTTAGACCACTGAGCCATCCCACTGGGCCCGCCACACCCACTCTTAAGGCAGCCTGAGCCAGCCAAAAAAGAGCCCTTCTCAACTTTAGGGGCTGGGGAGATAGCTCAGTAGAACAAGCATTTGCCTGCAAAGTGTAAGGTCCTGAGCTCAGTCCCTGGTACCATACACAGACACACACACACACACAAAGATAGATGGGATGGCACATGTCTAGAATCCTACTGCTCTGGAGAAGCTGCGGAAGCTGAGGAAGGAGGATCACAGGTCTAGTTTGTTTGTTTGTTTGTGTACCAGGGATTGAACTCAGGACCTTGTGCTTACCAGGCAAGCACTTATTCCACCAACCTATCTCCCTGGCCCCCTCTAGTATTTTTTTAAATTTTATTTATTTATTTTTTTCTTGTTTCAGAACTTTGGTTTGTTTATTTATTTTTATGGCGGGCTCAGCCTGCCCTCAGGGCAGGGCTGGCACAGCATGTGGTGCGGGGATCGAACCTCAGTCCCTGCAACCGCCCAAGCTTTCCTAAGCAGGCGCTTTAGACCACTGAGCCATCCCTCCGGGCCCGTATTTTTTTCTTCAGACCATCTCACTATGAATTCCGGGTTGGCCTTCAACACATTATGCAGCCCAGGCTGACATTAAATTCATGGTGATTTGGGGGCTGGAGAGATAGCTCTGTGGCACAAGTGCCTGCCTGGCAAGTGTAAGGTTGTGAGTTCAAACCCCAGTCCCGCCCCCCCAAAAAAAGAAAAAAAGAAATAAACTCATGGTGATCCTCCTGCCTCAGTCTAGACTTTTGGGCTGGGTTATGGGGCAGCAGAAAAATCCAATCAGGCCAGGGAGATAGCTCAGTAGAATAAGAGCTTGCCTAGCAAGTGCAGGGTCCTGAGTTCAATTCCAAGAACTTCAAAAAAGAAAAACGAAAAGGAAAGTTCAATCCCTTCAGACTAGGGCTGTGTATCCTTCACCAGGTCCCCACAGTCAGACGGCTATGGGGACACAGAGACCACACAGACAGGCTCCTTGGTTCCCTGTGAACAAAGGATGCTTTTCATCTGGCCACTGTCTGATGCTTCCCAGGCACTGCCCACTACACAGCCCTGAGGCTGAAGGACGGCAGGGGCAGCGGCACACTGGCTCCTCAGCCTGGGAGTGTCCCGGGCAGCCCCAGGCCACACAGGAGGCTCTGACAGCCTTTCCCTCTTAGCAGTGTCTGGGCACCCACTTCCGGCCCCCCACCCTTGCCGTATACAGCAGGTGCAGCAGGGCGGGGCGCCCTGACTTGGCTCGTTAGTGCTGAGGAGCGCTCCGTGCTCCAGATGCCAGCCGGAGATACAGGCAGCACCATCCTGGCCTCACACCCCTCCTCCCTGGTGGGCGGGGCAAGTGAAGGGCCACAGAGCAATCCTAGTGACAAATGACAGGAACGAGTCACTGGAGTCAAGGCACTTACACGCATCAAGACACCTGTGGCCTCTGGGCTTCCAGGGAGCCCCAAAGCCAGGAGGACGGTGGAGGAGGCAGGAAGTGGATGACCATGGCAGGGGTGGGGGAGGGGGCAGGTTCTCACTGGGCTGTCCCAGGCGCTCCTGTCCATGACTCGGTCTCTGACTGGAGCCTCCTTTCTTCCTCCAATCCTGGGAACCCCACAAACAGAAACCCTTTCTGGGAGGTTGGGACAGGCTCAAGTCCCTCCTGGGATTTATAGCAACTTAAATGAGCCCGGGTCTCAAAATAAGGCTCCAGGTGTCCCGAAGAGCAAACGCCCCGGGCTGGGCTCCATCTCAGTACCGAAAACCAAAACAAACCACAGGAGCAGCCTGACAGCTCAGGGGAATAACGCGCCTGCTTCAGCAGAGCGCAGTGGCCACAGCTCGATCCCAGCATGCTGGGCCAGCCCCACCCCTGGGGCTCCCTGAGATGGCTACTGATACTGGGCGGGCTGGCGCGCACCTAAGACAGAAGAATCACTAGGAGTCCGATCTACATAGTGAGACTCTGTATACTCTGTAGACCCTATCCTAAAAATAAAATTATTTTATTTTATTTATTTATTTATTTATTTATTTAAAGATTTTATTTTTCTTAAACCTCATTTACTTCTAGCTGCACGTGGTGGCGCATGCCTGTAATCCCAGCACTTGGGAGGCCGAGGCAGGATTGGTTTGAGTTCGAGACCAGCCTGGGCTACAAAAGGGAGCTCAAGGCCAGCCTGAACTGCATAGTGAGACCCTGTCTCAAAAAGACAAAAAAACAAAACAACAACCAAAAAACCCTCAGTTATTTATTTGTGTTATGGCCGGGCTCAGCCCACCCTGGGGTCGGGTGGTGCAGCATGTGGTGCCAGGGATAGAGCAGCGGTCCCAGCGCTTATCTGAACTTTTCTAGGCAGGCGCTTTAGACCGCTGAGCCATCTCGCTGGCCCCTAAAAATAAATTTAAAAAAAAAATTTTTTTTAATTAAAAAATGGGACCTGGTGGGATGGCTCAGTGTTCTAAAGTGCCTGCTTGGGAAAGCTTGGGCAGCTTCAGGGACTGCGGTTCGATCCCCGGCACCACATGCTGCGCCAGACCTGCCCTCAGGGCGAGCTCAGCCAGCCATAAAAATGAGTGAATAAACAAACAAAAGTTCTGAAACAAGAAAATAAATAAATAAAATTTAAAAAAGAAAAAAGAAAAAAAAACTCACAGAAAAAGTCACCTTTCCAGGGGGCCCAGCAGGATGGCTCAGTGGCCTAAAGCGCCTGCTTGGGAAAGCTCGGGCGGCTTCAGGGACCCCGGTTCGATCCCCAGCACCACATGCTGCGCCAGCCCTGCCCTCAGGGCGGGCTGAGCCGGCCATAAAAATGAGTGAATAAACAAACAAAAGTTCTGAAACAAGAAAATAAATAAATAAATAAAATTTTTAAAAGAAAAAAGAAAAAAAAACTCACAGAAAAAGACGCCTTCCTCTCTGTCTTCTATACTCGCATCGAGC
>PVJA010042313.1:0-17386 GCA_004027025.1 Myocastor coypus | reverse complement strand
AGTACTAAAACCTATAATCCCAGGGATCATGGATCAAGTCTCAAACTCTAGAAGTCCCCGCCCAATGACTCCATGAGGCTTTGGGGGGACAACTAGACATAAACCATAACACACACACACACACACACACACACACACACACACACATGCAAGCAAGCAAATACAAGTAAAGCTGGAGCTGAATATACGCAGTAAACTGTATCAGTGCCAATATCCTGGTGTGACAGCATGCTACAGTTATGCGCAAAGGGGTAACTGAATAAAGTGTGTGTGAGAGCTTGCTATAGTTATTCTGACATCCATGTGAGAATCTACTCTGATCTCAGTAAAGATCTCAGTAAAAGCAGCTGGAAGGGGATTGTGCTTCTGCTGTTGGAAATGAACTCCAGACCCACAGAACTCTCCTCCGTAGCTCCACACAACTTGCACAACATTACAACCCTCCCCGTCAACTCCCCCAAACAAAGTGAAACACACTGTCTGGAGCTTTGGATACTATATAGAAGCCAAGGGACATTGGAAAGGAGTCAAAGGTTGGAACAATCAGCAAAAAATGAACACTCTGCCAGCTCATCGATATATTTGCTTTGCAGCTCTATTCAGAGCTCAGATACCCACAATGGCAGGTAAAACTGCTAGAAAACCATTCTTCCTAGAAATCAGAGTGGGACTTGAGAGCTACAATGGGAGACGGCCACAGCAGGGGACCCTAATTACTTGTATAAACCCAGTATGATTCCAGCCAACTTCTGAACCAGGAATGTACAAGATAAACCAAAAGCAGCTGAGGGTAAAGTAGTGATCCGAGACTAATGCCACTGTCTGCTTCAGTAGCTACAGGCCACAATCTAAGTCAGAGTAGATGGCCCAATGGAGAATCACCAATGTTTTTCACGGAAGGATACAAAGTGGGGTGGTGATGAGGCCTGAGGAAAATATGGCCACTATGGGGCATAAAATGCAAAGAAAAATGCAATGAATTTGAGCTACCCCAATCTAAGAAAGAGAACAAAATGGGAAAAAAAACAAAAAAAAAAAAAACCAAAAAAAAAAAACCATGCACTTAGAGGATTTACTGGAACAATTTTTTTTTTTTTTTTTTTTTTGATATATTTAGTACAGGGTCTCACTACACAGATCAGACTCATAGTAATCCTCCTGTTTGCAGCCTCCCAAGCTCGGGAATTATAGGTGCATGCCACCATGCCCAGTCTCCTATCGCCTTCTCAGCGAGCCACGGGGGTAGGGTTAGCATGGCCTGCCAGGGACGCAACACCGGTCCCTGCACTCTGCCTAAGCAGGGGATTTAGTCTGCTGAGCTATCTGGCCGGCCCTTAGAACAATTTTTAAAAGTCTAACTAAGAGGTACCAACAAAGAGGGTGACAACTTGGAGAAGAAAAAGAAATTATTATTAAAAGAAATAACCAAAAAAAAAAAAAGAAATAACCATCTACAACTCGCCAACTCTGGTAGCAGACATAAACATTCCAACTCTAAGAGTTCAAGTACTCCAAAAAAGAAAAATACTCAGGACAAATTAAAGATTAAAATATTCCCAGGAAAATGTAATATTATGTACAAGAAAAAATAAATTTGAAACACCACATACTTCTCACAAGACACTATGAAGGCTGAGTGACACAAAGGAACATCTTTTCTGGAAGCGAAAACAAGAACAGAACAAAAGAAACCGTCAGCCCAAAATTCTACATTCAGCAAAATCCTGCATCACTGAATGAAAGTGAAAAGAAAACCAAGGGAAATCGGTACTCCGCAGAACCCCACGCCGGGGCAGTGAGTGGGCAGGCGACATCACGGCACACGGGAAGGAGCGGAGCATCAGAAGCAGTAAATACACAGCTCTGGAAAAGACAGGCGTACTTGCAAGAGCTCTGAAATCACTCAGAACCCACTAATAACAGGTAAAACTATTAAAGCTAATCATGGGAAGTAACCCAAATCTAGCTACACTCAAGTAAAACCCCGAGGATGCCAACATGCACACAGAGGGCAGTGTGCCATGGCTACTATCACAGGAAGTATTAAAAATTGAAAGCTAACAAGAACCGTACAGACTAGATTTTGAGGGCCACATGCAGGTGCATATTTAAAGCCACACACGGACACACGCCCCAGCAAGTCCCACAGAGAATCTTATCTAAGATATCACTCTTTCAAGAGAATATTTAGCGGAAAGCCAGGATGAAGAAAGGAAATGGATATTCATGAACAATTCCTATGTGCCAGGGACCCTGCAGTGTTTTATTCTTGTTTCAGAAGCCAACAACACAGAGGTCAGTATTTGTCCCATTTTACAGAAATATAAACTAATGCACAAAGAAGTTCGTGTCTGCTCAGGCTAGCTATTTAAGGTGGCCTAAACAAGACCAAGAACTAGTTCTTCCTAACACAACCTTTAAGTGAAAACTAAATGTTTTCCTTCCCCATTAGAAGATAAGCTAATTGAAGACACATCATTACTGTTGTGATACGGCCACATACTTTTTCTCAGTAATCCCACACTTAGGTATTCATCAAAGGAAACCTGTCAAACAAGAAAAGGCATGAACGTAAAGACACTCGTGTACCGGGTTACTGATTCCCTAAGAGATGACTCATTGTGCTCTAATGTTGGAGATGCAGCAGTGAACCGAATCCTGGCTTTTATGGGAACTCACATTCTAGCAGGAGGAGAACTTAAAAATTTTATGCTAGAGTGAAAAGTGTTATACAGGAAGGGAAAAAAGTTTGCTAAGATAGAGGTAGTAGAGAGGGGCTGAACTTGAAATAGATGGTTTAGGAATGGCCTTAGTGAAGAAGTGTATAGAATCCTGATAGAAGAAAGGAAATAAATAAATAAATAAATAAATAAATAAATAAATAAATACACACACAAGGAAGGTAAGTATGCTCAGAACATTCTAGAAGGAAAAGTAGCCTCGGGCCAAGGCCTGAAGAAAGACTGTGAGATGCTGCCAGCGTGGCTGGACCAGAGTGAGCAAAGAGGAAGAACGCAAGGACGGAGGGCATAGACAGCTATACCAGAGAGGCTTCCTTGCTGGCCACTGACAGGGCTCTGGTGTGCATGGCAGGGAAGCCACTGAAGTACTCTGAGAAGAAAACGTAAGAGAACTTAACTTCTGCTTGACAAGACCATTGTTCCTCTGTGAAGGATACACTGAAGGACAGCAAAGATGGGGTCAGGAAGGCCAGGTAGGAGGTCAGAAGAACTGCCCAGACAAGCGTGGACAGCAGCAAAAGAGGTGGTGAGGAGCAGGAGATCAGGATGCAACTGTGGGGCCAGGGACCAAAGGATTCACTGACAGACTGAGTAACAGGTGGGCCAAGAAAGAAAGAAAGATGGGGACAGGACTCCACCTAGGCTCCTGGAAATGAGGCCGTCAGACGTAGGGTCCAGGGGAAGGCTGTGAGGTCAGCGGGAGATGTGACGCATCAGAGGTTATGTGTGTAAGGTTACCAGGCTCATACCTGGAGCTGTCAAGTAAGCAGCCTAGAAAGCAAGAGGGACATAGATTTGGGGTGGTACAAAGCCGTAAGATGAAGGCAATCACCTGGGAAGTGAGTGTAAACAGGGAGGAGATGAGAAACAAACCCCAGAATGACTCCTGGTATGGCTTATGTCCTGACATCCCCCTGAAGACTCTTACAGTCATGAGGACAGGCTCCTAGGGTTTGTGATTGATTCATAGGCCAATGCTGAGATTATGGGTGTGAGAGCTACCCTTGCCCTGGAGTGGGCAGCCTGCATTCAGTATAAAGGAAGGAAATAGGCTGGCTGGCACGCTCTCTCTCTCTCTATCTCTCTCCCCCCCATCCACCTCCCTTTGGCCTTGTTGCTGGCACTGTCTTCTGCCATCATTAACTGTCGCCCCTGTGCCATGCCATCCTGCCTTGGGCCCAGCTGATTACAGACTGAAGCCTCCACAAACCATAAACATTTCCTTCATTCTGGGCACTGGGTATTTTGTCTCAGCAATAAGAGAAAAGTAACAAAGACAAATCCTAAAACATGAAATATTATATAAATATTCAAAAGAATATTAATCTTAAATAGGTGGAACATAAAAATGTATAAATGGTCAATTTAAAAGTCAATATATATTCTAAAATGATGTGTCTGTTTCCCGTGAAAATTGTACCAAAGCTTTATTTTAGATGGATTTTAAAGAGTGTACGGCACCACACAAAGAGTAAAAGTAAAAAAAAAAACAAGAACTTGCAGTAATTTTGGAGAGGGTTGAACTCAGGACCTTATACTTACCAGGCAGGTGCTATATCACTGACTTATAACCCCCAGCCCAATAATATTAAATATTGCCAAGGATGTCATCAAAGAAAACCATTATTAACACGTGAAATTTTTTCTTCCTTTCCCCATATTCAACCACATTTTTTTTGTACTTTGTTTACCATACTTTCATTAAACAAAACTGTATCACACCATGTGTGTTTGTTAACTAAGCTGATTTCCTTTCTTATTAGAAATATTTTCCCTAGGAAATGACACGTGCTTGTAGAATATGATATTCAGTGGTTTTGAGGGTGACACCGCTGATCTTCTTTCTTACTATTGATTGTAAAGACTTGGGAAAGCCACCAGGGTCTCTCTGACCACGGCAACCCTGGCTAAACACTCAGCAAACCGCACTGATCCAGGCACTTGTTGTAAAGATGAATGAGCAAGTATATATACAGGATGGCTGAGGTGACTATACTCATAATTTCCATCAGTGTTTGCACTTAACATTTGGAATTTTCACCTTAACAACTCTGTGTGCTGCTCGCTGCAGTCTGAGCAACTCCGTGGAGGGCAACAGTATATAGTACGAACCCCAAGACTCAGGGCCTCTCACCTGGGTCTTCTCAATGTGTACTGCTCTTAACGTCTTATCAATTATCACACTCTCCTTAAAATAAATTAACACAAAAACAAGACAACAAAAAAATTTCTTGAAAACAAGTGCCAGTATTCAATTATTTCCCCAATCTTGCATAACTATCAATCTGAGCAACAGATTTGATGGTAAAAAATAGATAATATAACAACCATTGTCAATTAGCTATTCCTGCTTTGAAAATCTGTAACATACACATTGTTGTATGTTACTCTGTCTTTTTTAATGTGTTTTTGCTCTTCAAATAAAATAAAATTTTAAAATAAAATGAATTATTTTTTTAAGAACCCCATGGACTGGAAGGATTAAGCGCAATACCCTGACTGCTGTGGTAACTCCCGACATCACAGGCTTGCTACTGCTCGTCCTCTGCTTCATCCTCACCAGCTGAATTTAGTGCTGCCCTTGATAATTAACATTTTCAGAGTTTAAAAAAACTCAGCCACAAAGTGTTGAAGAGGAAATTCTCTAGATTCTTCTACAAACTGAACTTTTGCATTTTTAAAGTTTTTGATAGTTAATGGGAAAATGAGCAAAACAGGCAAGTTCACCGCAAAGGAAAACAGCAATCAGTAAACACAGACGACACTCAACCTTTTAAAAACATAATTACACCATTTCATGGCAGCAGGCTGGGCCTAACAGTATAAGGTATAACTTAAGAAAGATTTGGACACACAAGAATTCCTGGCTGGGGCCAGTGAGATAGCTCAGTGGTCTAAGGTGACTGCTTAGGCAAGCACAGGGACCACGGTTCAATCCCCAGCACCACATGCTGTGCCAGTCCCACTTCAGGGCAGGCTGAGCTGGCTATAAATAAATAAATAAATACATACATACATACATACATACATACATACATACATATAAGAATTCCTACTGGCCAAATAGCTCAGTGGATTAAAGCGCCTCCAAGCCGGGGCAGGGGCAGAGGCCAGAGTTCGATCCCCCAGCCTGTTGTGCTGACACCACCCCCAGGGCCTGCTGAGATAGCAATTGAGACTTGGTATACTGGCATGTGCCTGTAATCCCAGCTCCTGGGAGGCTGTAAACAGGCAGATCACTGGATCACTATGAGTCCAATCTAGTAGTGAGACCCTGAACACACTGTAGACCCTTCCCTAAAACATAACACAAAAACACAAAAAAATATTCCTATACACTGCTCAGATAGCTTAGCCTAAAATGTCCATGGGACACAAATGAGTGCCTCAGAAAGCAGCTTGAATGACACATGTGTGAAAAAGGCCATCCTCGATTTGAGATGCTATGAAATGCACTATTTTCACTTACCTTTATAAAAGAATTATACTTTCATTTCATGATTGGTACGAGGAGAGACAGTTACTGTAGTAAAAACTGCTAGTCAGCATCTAAACTCATAAAAAATTCAAAATGTAACTTGTCAGTATTTAGAAAATTATTAAAAATGCCTAAGCCTAAGCCTAAGGGTGGGTATTACTAATTGCATACTCTACTGTATACACTTACCCTGCAGATACTGGCATTTTAAAAAGAAAGTTTACTGCAGTTCTGTGTGAAACAGCAAAAAAAATCACAGGAAACAAATATTCATCCAAAGGCTACACATGAAACATGATTCCTCTCCAGTAGGGCCCTCCCCAGGGAATGTGGTGAGGACCTTCTCAGAACAAAGGACGGCAGCGCGGTACAATCAGTCCTACATGTGCATGTGTAGTTCTGGCATGGTTCTGTAGCATAAACTGTATTCAATCAGGTTATATATGCTACAATATACGGGAAGCAAAACACCAGAAATTACAAGGCAAAAAAGCCTACTGTGCTCAGGGCTCAGCCCTTAGACAGAACGCGATGGTCCACAAATAGGACCTAGATGTTCCCCCCACAGCTTCATGGGATCATAAGGCTTTTTCACTAATAGCTGAATCTGAAGTGTGACGCTGGGATTAAGGGTGTGTGACTTGGCACTGCCCTAGTCCCTGTAATATAGATAAGATAAGGGGGGCGGGGAGAGCTCGTCTTCTCTCCGGCTGCTTTTGCTCCCTGGTGAGCACCATGAATTGTTCTGCCAATCCACCTTGCCTTGGAGCCAGCCAATTATGGACTGAACCAAATAAACTTTTCCTTCTTTAACTTTGGGTGTGGGATATTTTGTCTTAACAACAAGAAGGAAAGTAACTACATACGACAGATGTGAATCTGCTGAGTCAGCGACAGCACAAACACAGCTGCTTCCTGGGAGAAAAAAACCTTAATGTTCTCTGTCTCTCTCTGGCAGAATCCTATTACACTTCTTGGGGGCTCATCTGGGACTCATCTGCACCTCCTCTGTCAACAAGGTGTGAACCTCAGAGCTACAGAAGTGGCCTTGCCAGGCACCAACAGACTGTTTGATCCAGAAGTAAGGATAGTGCCAGCAAGGTAACCCAGGGCTCTAAAGCACCTGCTTAAACAAGCACAGGGTCTGTGGTTCAATACTCGGGGCCACATGCCACACCAGCCCTGCCCCCAGGGTGGGTGGAGCCAGCCACAAAAACAAACAAACAGAAGCAAGGGTAGTTGCTCCCTATGCAAGCTCCCTGTGCACAGGGAGAACCTCAGATGCACAGTGGAACCCAGTGAGGCCAAGAGCCATACCAGTGAGCATGTCCCATCAGATCAGTAAGAGCTCAGGGTCCTTTTGGTGGCCCTGTGCCAAGGAGGCAGAAGGGAAGCCTGACCACCTCCCAGAGCTGCACTAAGAGCTGCACTTCCACAAGGAACAACTGGAACTCCAAGGTGCTGGGTGCTGGGTGCTGGGCAGCAGGTAGAGTTGTTGTATGACTGCGTGTGAATGGGACAGACGGCAGGCAGGTTCCAATCTGACCACAAGGGCTCGATAGGAGGCTAAGAGGACTGCGGTGACCAGACAACTTCTTGCATGAACCAAGGTCAGAACACTGCAGGGGTGACTGAGTATAGCTTTGGTGGTTGGGTTTTTCTATCCCTGTCCCAGGATGATCTTGGGTGAGGTCAGCACAGTCTTGGGTAAGATTGATACAGGGGAATGAAACTCCCAACCTGAAAGATAACCTGGCATGAGTTTGTGTTCTCTCAATGGAGGTTAAGAGCAGGATATATTTGTTGGGGGCAAGAAATCCTCAAAGAGAGGGACTGAAAGGAACCCGAGTAAGATGCCAACAATCCTGGCCTTTCTGGGGCCTTTATGGAGCAAAACCATGAGGGAAGATGGGTCTAAGGCAGGCAAAGTGGGAACTTGTACGAGGAGCATGAGGTGGGAAAAGCTACGGTCCACCCATAAGATTAATTGCTCAGGTAAAGTTGATTAAATCAGGATCACATGGAGAAGCAGATAGACATGAATACAGAACAGGGGCTCTTCCTGTCAGGCTCTGGGCCAGTGACTCTGGCTGGCTTTTTCAAGGTGACTGATACCTATTAGAATATCAATCTCTGATGCCCATCCCTAGGGAAGTATGTGTCTGCATTTGGTTAAGCTTTTGTCTTAAGGTCTGGTCTACAGCAGAGGTGCCTGTGTCACCCATAGTTGTAAGGTATTTTGTCTTGCATATTGGGTCCTCTAAGCACCTGGCCCCGTCTGACTGCCTACAGCATTTCTATCTAACTCAGCTGCCTACAACAAGATCCAGATCTCTGGTGAGACAAGGGACACTGGGTGATTTCAGGTAAAATCAAAAGTAACCCAAAGGCAAACATATCTTAGAATATGCCAGAGACTGAGCCTCAGGTTTTGGGACCTACAAAATTAGAACAGCTTAGGAAACTAGAGGGTTTAAGAAACAAAATACACCTTTGATAATCCCTTCAGACTGATGTTAAAGACTTGGGATGACAACTCATGGAGAACAAAGAAACAAAAAACAAAAAGAAAGTTTAGATGACAAAACATGGTTGTTTCATTTGGCAGCAAACACCCATCCTTGCCTGTCTGTCTTCTGAAAAGTTCAGATCAGATGAAGACTTAGTATTATCAACCATTATGAGATCTGTTAATGATAAAGACCAAGGTCTCAAGAAGAGACAGATTATGCCCTGTGTTGGTGACAAGAAACAACTGTCACCTTTCCCCTAATAACTCCTGGACTTAATGAGAAACAAAAGGATTCACCTCCAGTCCCCTCCTCCACAGGTGATCCTTTCAAAATCTAGTCTTTGTCCTGCCCTCCCCCACAAGCCCTAACATCCCCTACTGGTGCCCCCATACTAGGAGCCCACAGCAGCCAAATAGGACTGGCTTCCTGGTCAGGAGGCCACAGACACACAAGGGGAGAAAAACAGATTTTATCTTCAGTTCAGGAAAAAATTTTTAAAATGCCAAAAAGATGTTCAAAATCCTTTATTTCCCCAAAGACTGAAAAGAGGGCCCTGTCCTTGTTTCTCTTAAGGGAAGTTTCCCTGAGTGGGGAAGGAAGTGGGTTATAAATCTTAGCTAAGTGATGCACGAATCTTTGGCTTCTAATTTAAGTTGGAAATTCTGTTTACTTAATATACTTAAAACCTTTTTTATGGATTATAAACTCTTAAACTACAACTGCAGAGTTAATCTGCTCGCTTCTCTACTTTCTGTTATAAGAGGAGAGATTCAAGGTTACCTGAAAGTCTATTGGCAGCCAGTCAGGTTTAAAGCAAACAATCAAAGATAAAAAGAAAAAAAAATTATAATTAAAAGAGTTTGGGGCACGACATGATGCTCAAAAAACAGGTTTCTTCCAGACCAAAAAACAATGTTATCTTATACACACACACCCCACCCTCCATGCCACTCCTCTCAGGTCCTAGCTCATCTGGATCTGACAGAAAGCAGTTTGTTCAATCCCAGCTCCAGGACCTGGGCACCAGGTTAGCGAGTTCTTTTGGGGATCAGAATCTCCATACCTAACTTATTAATTGTGCCAAAAACCATTTTACAAAGCCACAAAAGAGGAACAAGAACCTCTGCTATCAAGGAAGTACAACAAAGACCTCTTTTTTTTTTTTTTTTTAATAAGATATCTTGCTATATACAGCCCAAGCTGGCCTCACATCTGCAGCGATCCTCTGGCCTCAGCCTCCTGCACGCTGGGATTGTAGGCGTGCATCACCACACCCCGCAGCCAAAAGCTTCTAAAGATATCAAAAGACTCTCACCAACACACCAGGTCTGGAACTTCCAGACAGGACTGAGTCCTTGAACATCCCTGAGCAGATGAGCACAGCAGTGAGTTTTAACCCGGATGTTGGGGTCCTGGCATGGACCAGAGGCACACCTCTCCAAGCCCATCTCTCTCTGGCTTTCGGGCAGACCTGTCCTCTCTGTTTCCAAGCACTCACAGCTCCAGCTTGCCGAGTGGTAGACGCTAACAAACTGAACCACATTCAAGTTAACACCCAGATGGGACAGCTGTTAAGAAATGCTATACAAGAACACACATATTCGCCTAAAAAAATGTATGGACTCTAAGCCTGGCAGCCCTATGCCTGTTGGGCTGTGCCAGCCAGACCTTCCGCACTGATGTCATGGTTGAGGTATCCTCCAGCCAGACCTAAGGGACCCGCCCCTTAAGGACCCTGATGCTAGGCATATCATTGATGGTAGTCATTTTCTGAGAGAGGGAAAACTTGGCAGGGCACTCTAATGGTGATCCTGAATTCTACCATTGAGGCTAAACCACTGCCAAAAGGGACCTCAGCACAAAAGGCAGAGCCCAACACACTAATCTGAGACCTCCCAACTGGTGGCAAGAACACAGGCCAAGATACCCACAGATCTAAGTGTATCTTCCCCACCCTCCATGTACATGGAACTTCATTTTAAAAAGGGTCTTATAAACGCAGAATAAAAGATGAAGTATAGATTTAAAAAAAAAAATCCTTAAATTCATAGGTATTGTGTGGGCCCCTAAAAGAGTGACAGCCAAACACTCTCTAAGACAACAAGAAGAGACACCCAGGCTGCTGGAGGAAATGGTAAGCCAGATCCGGAAGCAAAGCTTACGGCCCCCAGGAAAACAACAGAGCCTGCAGCTAGGCAGTCACACTGTTCCCCCGCCACTGCCCATCTCTATGCAAGAATCCTGCTGAACCTCCACATACAATGGAATTCTGAGGTTGGTTAAAAAGAGATCCAGGCATTGGGAGATAGCTCAGCAGGCTTAAGCGCCTGCCTGGCAAGCACAAGGTCCTGAGTTTGACCCCCATATCATACCTGGTATGATACTTTATGTACTTAAAAATACCAAGAATAGAGTCAGTAAAAAAAAGAAAAAAAATCAGGAACAATAGTTGGAAACTATAATGATAATATCAGGAGGGAAAAAAAAGAGATACTTTGAGTTTTGTGCCTTTGTTTTACATTTGTAAATACATACTTTTACATTTAATAATAAAGGTAAATAATATTTAAGTGCTTTCACTGAATATCTGATAACATGAAAAAATGCTCAGAAATACAAATTAAAGATACGATTATATGACCACTATTACATATGCTTAATACATAAAAAACGAAGCCATACTAAGAAATTAACTAAAGACTGCCAGATGAGGGGATTACGACTCATTTTACCATTCTCTTTATCATTTTCTGTATTTCTTCAGCATCTCAAGATGCACATGTAGACATCGAAGACCAAAGAACAAGCACACCAGGATGGCCACTAACCCAAGGGCTCTGCTCTGCATACGCATGTGTCCTCCACGGGCTCACTGTGATCACAGCCTTAGTGCACACGGGGTTGGGGAGCCTTTGAGAAGTGCAACCTGTAAGGAGTCTGAGATGTGATTCAGTTTGCCTTCTTCAGTTCCCAAGGCAGGACAGATAAAAGGACCAGGACCACTTGTCTTGTCTTGTTCTCTCTGTCCCTTCTTAAGATGTGATCACACACCCAGCACTACCACCTGCCATTATGTGAGGCAGCCCTCACCAAGAGGGAGCAACAGGCACCATCCCCATGAGCTTTAAAGCTATGAGCTAAGGGACTTTTAAAAAAATAAAGTTGGCTGCTTTCGATAATTTGTTATAGTAACAAAAAGCTGACTGACACACCAGATGTATCAGTCACCTTCCCAACACTGGGGCAAAATACCCAATACCTGCAGCTTAAGGAGAAGAGGTTTATTTTAGCTCACAGCTTTACAGGAACCAGCTCACAGTCAGCTGGCTCCATAGCTGAGAGGACATGGCAGAGGACACAGTGGAGAAATGCTGTTTGCTCCAGGCAGCCAGGAAACGGAGAAGGAGCCAAGAGCAAGAACAGCCCCTTCCAGGTTGGCCTCCCAGTGTGCTGTCTCTGCCAGCCAGGCCCCAGCCCTGAAGACCTCTGGGGAAGGCTTTACGAGCTGAAACCACAATACCAGACAGGACCCAAAACTCCATGACACAAAAATCTAACACAGAAAGCCCTGAGACCCCTGCACTGCAGCCAACTCCTTGGAGCCCCGCAGGCAAAGGACTCTGCTCTGACTGCCACAGTGTGGGGACAGTAGGTGCAATAAAAGCAAAAGGCCAGCTTAGCACCCAAGTCACTTGGGTTGACACCCAATGGTGTAACGCAAATGAGCGCCCTGCATCCCAGGGACCAAAAAAGAAGTGACAAACATTCAATAAACATGCCGAAATAACAAGAAATACCCAGGAGAAGGAATCGCTTCTGCCTGTGCCTGTGGACACCACAGAACTTCCGTTTCCTCACCTAATAATGAAAATCAAAATTATCTTCTGTCATATGTTGAGAAATATTTCTAAATCACTGACATCCGGAGCGCAATGGGAAAGGTGGGGGGATGGTGAGTGTGCCACCTGGTGTGCAGGGAGAGGTAATTTTCCTCTTAGAAAAGCAGCACTTTTCTGGGTACCACCAGACTGTAGAAAGGACATGTCCTGAGTATTCCAGGTATTCTCTGAGGTTGGCTTGTAGGAAAGCTGTTTAATATTTTTGAGCCCTAGTAAAACCAAAGACCTTTTAAAATCAAGATAAGAAAGTCTTGGCAGATCTCATGTGAGCATTGAGCGATCCCACGAAAGCCTCCCACCATGGAGTCCAGGACTTGGCAGGTATCCAGCAAGCGCTGGCTTTTTCTTCAGTCCTGATGACAGGACCCACACGCTCACGCATCAGGAGCGCCGTGGGCTGCACTGGTCAAGGACTGCTAGCGGGACAGCCTAAGGACAGACAGCACGGCTTCCTAGGACAGGACGATACCTACCAGGGACAGCAGGACACTTACCAGCTGCTCCCTGCTGCCAGACCCACAGGTACTTCCTTCCATGTAAATTTTTCTCCCGAGAGGTCACTCAAAACCTCCCCACCAAAGACAAGGATATTTCCTTATTTCTTTGCAAATTTCCTATGAATCCAAAGTGATTTCAAAATGAAAAGTAAAAAAGACATCTCCCCTTGCTGTCCTATTTTAGCTTTTCGTAACGCTTGACTTGTAAAGTTCTTCTGGTATCATTCTTTTTGCTGAAATGTAAACTCCTTTCCTCTTCCCTCAGCCCTCTAGAGAAGTGGTGAAGTTGGGAAACTCCTCAGATATTTAAAAATACTGCATTTTTCTCTTTTCCAGAATAAACAGCCTGCATCCTATAAACCTCTCCTCATCCATCTTTCCCTTTTCTAATTTTATAACTTTTTAGTAGTTTAAAGATTTTTTTTTTTTCTGAAGTAGAGTTTTATTCCATTCCTTAAGGAAATAGGAAAGAAACCCTTAGCCAATGGCGAACAAGTTAAATGAATCAACAATCTCGGCAGGGACTTTGGGTGGTGATCATGGTGGTGATGGTTGTGCTTTTAAAATGTTCCCCATAACCTTTCTAAAACTTATACCTATGTTAAATAGGAGTAATAAAGGAGCCTATCAGTCTCAGCCACACCCGTAAGCAGTAGATCAAGGGACTGAAAGGTCTCCAAATGCCATCTGGGGTTCCTGGAAAGTCCTGGTTGATCTTGGGAAATTTCAAAATTGCCTCTACTTGCAGCACATTTCCAGGATTCTGGAAGAAGAGGGGAAAAAAAAGTTCCCTAGGCTCTAAATATTTCATTATGAGTTTATTTCAGCTATTAAAACACACGGGATCACAGAACTTGGTGGCACATGCCTGTGGTGCCACCACTTGGGAAGCTGGGTCAGCAGGATCACTGCGAGTTCAAGGCCAGCCTGGGCTACACAGTGAGGCCAAGGCTCTATCATGAAAATCCCTCCCCCGAATAAAAGAAAGAATTATGACATGTAGCTATTAAAGGTTGAAGTTGAAGGTCAAAGAAATTATATTCTTGCCTTAAACCATGAAAAATACACTCACATATGTTTATGGTACCAGATGAAAAGACATTTTGACATTTATGAGAAAAACTGAACAAAGTAACAAATATTTAGCATGAACAAATTTAGAGATCTGGCACACACCATGAAGACTACAGATAACAAAACTGTACCATAGTTGGGTATGGTGGCACAAGCCTGTAATCCCACCCCTTAGGAGGCTGAGGCTGGCAGATCACTGAGAGTTTGAGTCCAGCTTGTGCTACAAAGTGAGTTCAAGACCAGCCTGAACTACATAGCAAAACCCCATCTCAAAAAAAAAAAAAAAAAAAAAAAGTCTGTCTACGTGGGATTCATGCTAAATGAAATTTTAGTTGCTCTTGTCACAAAAAAAGAGACTATAATGGATATGTTAATTTATTTTACTATAGCAACCTTTTTACTAACCATATGTACCTCATGGCAACGTATTATATGCCTTAAATATACACAATAAAAAATTTTCAAGAAGGAAAATTGCATAATGTATGTTTCTACACAGTATTAGTCAAGAAGGTCTAAGACAGTACCACCAAAAGCCAGCTGGTAATTTATGGCGCTGTGGTGTGCCTACCCAGTTACCGTAGGCAGCAATGACTTGTACGAATGGCACACATGTGAAGATAGCCTTATTTCTGACCTGCTACCCTCTGTACACAGAGGAGGACTCTCTGGATCTCTCACGGACAGATGTGACTCCGCTCATGTAGCATCCGTCGCTGTCAGTCGTGCCTCTTCACCTCACTGACTGTGCAGTTTTGACAACTCCATCTCTTACTGCTTCCTCCAGTGTGTCAGCTTTTGACAGGTCACACAAATCAAGCACTGGGCCAGAATGTTCCAGGATCTCCTCCCCCTCAGACACCTTCCTACTCCCCGCCCTCCCACTGCCTTCGGTCTTCTATCACTCATCTTACCTGGATGACCAGCCAATGATGGCAGAAGCACAAGAAACACAGCCTCAAGGCCTGCGGGCAGATCATCTTACAGAACCTTGTTACTGGCACCAACACGGAGCATGAAGATACAGGAGCTCCAAGTCTTTCTGTACCACATTAATCTTTTAATCCCACTACATTTGCCAGGTGCCTAAAAATTCCCAGTACTTTCTAGCTGTGTGTCAGTTAAGCCTCAAAATGCCTCCAAGGGATAAGCCGGCAGATATTATCATGGCTGCTTTACACACAAGGCAGAGTCCAAAGTTTCAGTGGTTTGAACTTAAAGCTAAGAGATACACACCAACAGAGCCCTGTCATCTTCCTTCTGAGAACTCGGCTCTCCCACCATGCCTGACTTCCGGATGGTGACACGAGCTCCTGATCCAGGGAATCCTCCTTCTGCCAAGGTGTTACTGGCACAAGGACTGTCCCCTGGCACCTCCAAACCACAAACTTGGCTCAGCAGTGAACGGTGCCTGTCTCATCCTTCACCAACCACTCCTGATGTCTGGGTGATGTGTAGAATTTAAGGAACAAAATGCCTTTTATATTTCATGGTGGGCTGCTTAAAACACAACAATACATACACAGCTACTCCTGAAAGAGTTTCATAAAAGTTTGATCCATAAACTGAAATTCCTCCCAGAAGCACCTGTCAGCCTTGCCCCTCTATCAACTGAGTGTCTGTCTTACAAGAGAGACGATGCTGAAGCAGAACAGATGGGGACAGTGGCGGGGAGAATGAAGGTGGCGGGCCAGGGAGATAGCTCAGCAGCATAAGCACCTGCCCGGCAAGTGCAAGGACCTGAGTTCAATTTCCAGTACCAAAAAAAAAAAAAAAAAAAAAACCCAATGAAGGTGGCATCCTTCAAAATGACAAGAATAAAAACTAACCAAGAAAGTGGACCCTAAGCATTAGCAAAGTCAGTTAAGTCTGCTAAAAATGGAAGTGATGAATGAAGCGGGCCACGTCTAATGATGGTGTTGGGCTTTTTTAACCATTACAACACTCCGATTCAAGACCTGACACACTCCATCAGTGCAGTTTATTATCTTAACTTCATGTGCCCTCGTCACTAGCATTACCTAGGATGCAAGCACAGGAAACAGGTCCAGAGAGAGTCTCTCCCGAAGCTGCAGGCAAAGCGGGCCCTGCACTTGGCTTCTCTTGGTTGGCTACTATTTCTTCTTTTCTTATACATGATGCCATGATTTAGATATGGTCTGGAGTATCTCCCAAGTGTTCATGTGTTGACATATAATCCCCTTTGGGGGCACTAATCTGTTCCCATGTGTTATTTACAAGCCTTGGCACTCTGCCTGGAAGAAGAACCTCTAAAGTATAGCTAAACAAACCTCTTTTCTTTATACAGTTACCCAGCCATAGTTATTTTGTTCTAGTAGTACAAAGAGTCTCTAATGCATTTGACATGCTTTCTCAGATTGGAGCACCACTGTAATTTTTTTTTTTTTTTTTTTGCGAGACCAGGGTTCAAACTCTTGACCTTGCCCTTGCCAGGCAGACACTTGTGCCACGGAGCTATCTCCCCAGCCCCGCCACTATAATTTGCAAATCCTTCAAACTCTCCTACAATTTTTGCCCAACTCTCTTATGTCAGTAATGGGTGGTGTCCATTCATAGCACACCCTTTAAAATAGCTTAGAAATTATTTTCTGAAAGACCATACATCAGTCATGATCTAGCCAGGAATACAGAAACGAAGCTATTTTAATAGACAAAATTTAATGCAAGGAAATAGTTAAATGAGTTGCCAAGTCCTAAAAGCCATCAAGGAATCCCTGAGATGTTGCAGACAGCAAGAGCAGCCCTGGGCTCGGAGCAGAGAGATGAGGGGCTAGAGAGGAGCTCGAGTTGAACGTAGATCCCTCCTTGGCACGCCCCCTAGTGGAGATGCCCCTGAGGGGGACTGCCAGCGGGTTTCTTGGAAGGGGGAAGATGGGAAGTCATAAACCAGAACCAGTTCCTGAAGGGACACAACCTCTGCTCAGTAAGGAATACTGCTATGCAGAATGTTTTAACAGCAATGAAAAGCCGTTATATGACATTATGAATGAGTTTCCCCAAATCAGTGTCTTGGGAACTCAATCACCAGGGCACCCATGCTGGGAAGCTGGGTTACGGGAAGTGCTGGATTGATGTGACCATGATAGGCAGGCTCAAAGAACCAGGCCTGGCCCGGCAGGATGGCTCAGTGGTCTAAAGCACCTGCTTAGGAAAGCTTAGGCAG
>PVJA010042312.1:0-17450 GCA_004027025.1 Myocastor coypus | reverse complement strand
CAGGATGCTTCTTTTTTATTGTACAGAGAATTGAAACTAAAGTCTTTGTATAAGTTATATGCCTAGCTGTTATTTATTTTTTTATTTTGGAACGGGGACTCATTAAGTTGCTGAACTTAAATTTATAACCCTCCTGTCTCAGCCTTCCAGAGGCTAAATTCACAGACATGCACTGCCATACTTTTCTTTGTTTTCTTCCTGAATTCATTCATATATACTTAATGGGCATGTACTCAGAACTAAAAAAGGAAAAAGAAAGAAAGAAAATCTTCTGAACTTTAAGGATAAAAGTGGAACAATACTGTCTTAGTTAATCTTCTCTTGTTACTGGGACAGATACCCGACACTCAAAATGAGGGAAGGACAGGCTTGTTAGCTCACAGTTAATGGAGGTTGCAGTCCATATTCAGCTGGCTTCAAGGCAGAAAGGCCCAGGGCACAGGGCAACTATTCATGGCAACAGCTAAGAGCAAGAGAGCAAGGTTCTAGCAGCAGCTCAAGCAGCTAGCTTCTCTTCCTTCCTTATATTGAAATGCAGATCACCTGCCCCAGGGGAGGTGCAGCACCCATTTCCACAATAATCAATTACAAATTCCAGGATCCACCCCATGAGTACATAAGGCTTTGGGGAGACACCTATACACAAACCATAACAAGTACATACATGTTTGCCCAATGTTACTTACATTCAAAGTTTGAAAGGGGCATATTTAAATATTTAACTATGATATGGAAATAAAAACCAAAAGCTAGTAGAGATAATGCAAACAGGAGTCAGTGCTCAGTCCGAGGCTCACCAAAGCTCCCCTGAAAAGCAGAAACTCAAAGGAGAAAGCGGAAGAACACAAAGTATTAATAAAGTGCAGAGGCAGGAGAGGAGGGTGGAGAGTGGACTTTCAGTCCCCAAGCCCAGGCCAACCTTGCCCTCTGTTCATTGCCTATGTCTCTTTGATCTAAGACATGCTAATGAGGTGAGGTGGAGCTGCATTGTGGCTTTGATGTGCACTTTTCTGATTAGGGTATTTAGCAGTTTCTCGAGGAGCTCTTGACTATTTGTATCTTATACAAAATGTCTATTAATGCTTTAGCCTTCAGTAGAATACTACTTGTCCATAGCAAAGCAAAATTACTATTAGTTGTGACAACAAGTATGAGCATAGAGAATGTTACATTAAGTAAAATATAACATTAAGTAAAATAGGTCAAGTTTGAAAAGACAAGCATTGCATGAACTCACTCAAAGATGGAATCTAAGAAGTAATCTCACAGAATTTGAGAGTACAATAGTGGTTGTAAGAGACTGTGTTAAAGTAAGCAAGAGGGAAGCAGTTGGTCAACAACTTCTGGTCAATAACTTTCCAGTGATCTATGACATAGTAGAGTGAATATAATTGGCAATGCATTACGTCTCAGAAAAGAGGATTGTTAGTGTGCTCAACCAATATGAAACACTGAAAGTTTAAAGAAAGGACTGTATCAAATACCATGAAGTGATAAATATTTATCTTATACACAAATTATATAACTTCCTATTTCATGAAGATGTACAAATATTTATGAATCAAGATAGTGAGAGACAGGGCATGGAGTAGCTCCCTCATATTCAATGGGCTTGTACACTGAGACTTCAACAACTAAAGTACGTTGTAGCCAGGACTTATAAAGAATTGGAATAAAAACTGTTACTTAGCTCTTCCTTGTATCCAAAGTAAAGGTGACAATAATCTTAAATTGTAACACAGTTATTACATTTAAAAACATGTGGAGAATCAACTCCGGAAAGTTTCAAATAGGTTAACAAATACATGTAGATTCAAGAATTCATAACAACATATTCAAATGGTCATCTAGAGGGAAAATAAAACCTAAGGAAGAATTAAACCAGAGAAGAAAGTGCTTTAAGGAATGATGAATGTGTGTAGAAAATGAAGGGAATCGCTTAATACCATCTTTGTACCAGAGCTCCCCCAGGCAGAAGTCATCATACTTAGTAAAAAATATTTTATGCAACGTACTTGTCAAACTTATATGTGACTTTAGGGGACTTCCCTGGAGGGATTTGTTATCTACTTGCTTTGTATGTTGAGTTCTTCTATAAGGACTTTATGCTGCTTAAATAAAAAGGCAAATTTCACTTGGATGCAAAGGCTATGGGAAATGCAAATCTTTAAATATTGAAGAAAGTTAAATCGTACAAATACTGAAATTTTTATGAGGATTTGTGGCTTAGTTTACAGAACTCTGGTAAAATATTAAAGGATCTTTGGAGAGAACTGATATGCTCATATTCATGGTTTCATTTAAAAAAAAAAGTATTAGTGTGGGTTAGCTTTGCTGGGACACGATTGCAGATTTGAAATGTTAAAGGTTGTGTAGAGCGAAAAGAGCAGATAGAATCCAAAAATAGTATAGCAGTCTTTTTGTCTTCCTTTCCAACTTTCTGCAGATAGAATATTATCTATTACTTTTAACAAGGACCGTAGCAATAATAGCAGAAAGAACTTCCTCCTCCTAAGATCTATGGCTGGAAACCCTGAAAGCAAGAGCTTTTAAATTAGATTTGTGAATGAATGGGGAGTGGAAGGGGTGAAGAGAGGGGACAGGATGGACTGAAAGGAATTAAGCTATATCTCAGTCAGGTACCAATTCTCTATAATTACTGTGATTGTTTTATATATATATAAGGTATACCAAAAAGTAATAAATAAATAAATAAAATAAAAATAAGTGAACCTCCAATTTCACTAGTGTGGTATAAAATAAATACCTCAGCACTGAAATATGCTACTGCCACATTTCTGAAATCTACATAGGGGCAGACTAGAAATCACTTTCAGTTTAAATCATTATCGCTTAATTTGTAAAATAATTAGTATTAAAAATCTTTCCAGGTCAATAGCGTATCATTATGTGGTGACTTACACAACATAAAACTTGTAATACAAAAATCTATGTATTTTTCACCTAAGTACCTGGTTCTCCTTATATTCAGAGTAATGGAGAAGCAGAAGTCAGGAGCCTTGAATCAACTACTTTATAAATTCAAATGAATTTCTACAATGGGAATTGTTTTATACACTTAAAGTTATAAAGTTATAGGAACCAGGGACATGAGATGATCTCATTCTTCAATCAATGTCGGTAATTACCCATAGCTATTATTTAAACCTTAGTGCATTTCCTATTCCATGTCAGACATTTCTTACTTAATTCAAAATTTACTTGTATGCTTCGATTCAAATATTACAAACTACAGATATTGTCTTCTACACACAGGAAAACCATGGTATGGAGAAACCCCATTCTTCATCTTGATCACCCAATCTTTTTAACGCATATTAGTTGTGAAAATCACCACCTCAAGAACTGGAGCTCCACTAATTGTTGTTTCTATGCTTCAACTTGTGGAGAATACTTAGCTAAACACTAGTTTTCAGTGTTCAGCTGTGGAGTAAACTATGTGTCATGCTGAAAGTAATTGCCAATGTGATTAAAACCCACGAACAGCTCACCTTAAGTACTGACATGACTCTAAACGTTTGTGTTAGACCTCAAGGCTAAGTCACAAACCAAGGCTTTTCTGGGTGGAAACTTCTGTGTGTAGAAAGAGTCAGCTTATCTTTTGCTGAGAGTGAAAGCCTGCCCTAACAATTTCAAACTTCCTCTGCAAGTCTGATAAGCCAGTTCTCTGAAATAAACCTCTTAATGTGATACTCTCAGTCTTTTTAATTCTCTAACTGAATCCTAAATGACTGGGGAAATTTTTGTATGTTCCTGCTGTTCTACTACCTCAAGAGGGTGAAGAGGTGTGCAAACATTGTGGTCATTTAAGGAAATATGATCCTCCATTTTTGCTAGCACTCTGATGGTAAATTTTTAAAGAAAAAAAAAGTATCTGTTGTAGTAACTTACTAGGTGGTGTTGAGGAAAGTTAAGATAAATAAACAGTATTTATAAAGGTAGTTTTGGGCTGTTGTAGCTCAGTATCACAGTGTCTGCCTGGGAAGCTTAAGGTTATGAGTTCAATTCCTGCTTTACAAAAAACTGCTTTAATTAATAAGCAACAATAAAGAAAAAATCTTTCAGAAAAAAGCAAAACCACACATGCTATCTACTCTTCTACAGATTCATTTTCTGTGGTTATCTCTGAGGCAGACATCTTACTGAGTTAGCAATGTACTTTCTTTTTAAACAAATTCATCTTTCTCCTGATATCTAATATAATGTATATCATTTTATTTTTTAATACTGAAGCCTAAAAACAATGAAAATTCAAAAATGACTTTCTGAGTTCTCTATTACCCTCTCCATTTCAGCATAATTTTCAGAGCAGGATCCCACATAATGTCTTTATTGTATTGAGCAAGTAGCCCTAGGTCAATCAAGGCTTCTTCCTGGGAAATCGTATCTTCGTAAAACCTAACAGTGACAATGATTTTCCAGGAATTGTGTGAAAGGAATATTAGCAGTTTTAAAGTACAGCACCATGTACTGTAGGAGAGTACCTATTACAAACAACAATAAAAAAAAGAAAAATTTAAAACTATAAAAGATTCCCTTATCCCTTTTATCCTCCAATTCCAAAAATTATATTTTCTGTAGCCTTCCAAATTGCCCAGTCTACACTACAAGTAAATATTCTTGTGGTCCTCTGCCCAATGGTAAAACATCTCTGCCATTTGTATATGTCAAGCACATAATTAAAACACTATAGAATCATGTCCTACAGCTTTCTACTCCATAGTAACCTCCATGTTTGCCACGCATACAAGAATGCAGTAGTGTTTCTTATACTAGGTATCCATTGGTCTTATTGTAAACTGTTCTACCCGGGGAGGCACAGCGGCAGGAATGAAAAAGAGAAGAAGACAAAAGCTGGGCTAGGTGGTCGCCGTTCTGCCTGATGGGCAAGACCCAAGTGCCTGCGCAAGGAAACCTATGTTTATTTATACCTTTTGCAAAGCTAGTGACGTGTAATGCAATGCCCAGTGACTAGTAGCCAACAGTAACCAGTCAGGATGTTTATCTAAGGACTGAGGTAGCTTGTTTGCTTTAGACAATGAGGCCTACTCCTACCTACATACCTTTGACTAATTTTCCAGCTTCCACAGCTTCCTACAATTTATTTAGTGTTTAGCTAGATTTACAGGCACTCCAAAAAAATCCTCCTGATTTTCCACTATGTATAATTTCATGGCTGAGTTAGGAAAATAGGAATTCTACATGATGTTGAGGTATCTGCTGCAAATCTGTGTTGGAACTGAGGCAGCAAATATGATCGTATGGTGAAGCATGCATTTAAGTTATCTGTTTTGAAAGCTTTTTCATAAATTCTTTTTTTTTTTTTATTTATTTTTTTCTTGTTTCAGAACCTTTATTTGTTTATTCACTCATTTTTATGGCCGGCTCAGCCCGCCCCGAGGGCGGGGCTGGCGCAGCATGTGGTGCCGGGGATTGAACCAGGGTCCCTGAAGCCGCCCAAGCTTTTCCAAGCAGGCGCTTTAGACCACTGAGCCATCCTGCCGGGCCCCATAAATTCAAAATAAAATTTCACACAAACATCTTTAAGTTCTGTGGTATAAGAAATGCATCAGAGGTTGGGAAATACTGGTATTTCATATTTTCTCCAAATCACAGTTACTGTAGTAAATGGTAACAGTTCTGTCTTCAGTGGATCACGAGCGGACACTCACTGAACATATCCACGATGCTATCGCTGTGACTTCATTTAATATTGCGCAGACTATCATTGAAGAAATTTCAGTACTAAGATTTAGACACAGTGCAGGCCTTTATTATATTTAGCCAACATAGCCTGATTTTCTATCTAGGCAACAGCTGCATGTACGTAAAGTTTCACTAGTTTTGTTTTAACTATTAAAATTCTTGAGGATCCATATACAAACCACAGTGATTTTTCTCTGGATTAAACTACTCAGCTTCTATGCATGATCTTCCATTTACTTAGCTAATGTGCCACTTTATCTTTTCCAGTTATATGGGTCTCCATATTTCTGAAACCATGGAATCTGCCCATTTCTAATGAATCCAGATCTGAAATACTTTTAAGCAGAATTTATAGCTCACAGAGAAGAGTCACTACGGCAGCTTCAATGAAGCTTAAAGCTCCTTCCCCAGTGTATCTCCAAAAATAAAGAGTGGTGTCTTTAATCCACGTTGTTAGATGATACTAAGATTGATCATCAGTAAGAATGCATTTCTAAGCTCTTCTGTCATAAAAGGTTTAATTCATACTTCTGTATCACAAAGTGTGATCATTTAATGACATGACAAGAATTCTCTAAAATGCTCATTGAGCATACATTTTTTTTTTTTTTTATCTGGGAGTTAGCTCAGAGGTCTAAGTGTCTGCCTGGTAAGTTCTAGGACCTGGGTTGGATCTCCAGTGTCACATGCCATGCCAGCCTTGGAAACCTGAGCACACCTTACCAACCACCAAACCCCAGCTTGGTGGCACACACCTATAACACCAGTGCTTGGCAGGCTAAGACAGCAGAACCATTAGGAGTCCGAACTATGTAGTGAGACCCTGTACCAAATAAATAAATAAATAAATAAATAAATAAATAAATAAATAATTTAAAAATACATATCTTCAAATGTTACTCTATTCTAATGTCAACTTCCCAACCTCAATCTAAAAAGAAAAAGAAAAAAAAAAGTAATGTTGATTTAAAAGGGTTAATGTTTACTTGTTTGATCAATCTTATATACCTATATGTATTAATCTAAACTGATCTGATGATGAAAATATGTAATATAACCATTGTTAAATTTAAACAATAAAAATATTAAATTAAAAAAATAAGTTATTTATTTATCAGTTAAAAAAATAAAATGTAAATTTCTGAACCTTAGTGAATGAGACATTCTCTAAATGGGCTTTGAGAAAATAGATAAAATCCTCGAAGTCATTGCTCATTTCACCAAAATATTTCTGACATTTATTTTAGTTAAGGACTCCTGAAACCTAAATTACAATCTCCCAGCTGAACAAACAGCACCATTCTCTGGACATAATGGTGAGTTTTCTATGCCATGGTTATTAATTCTTTGTGCTGGCAAACGTGTCCAAGATCCACCTTAAAATTGGTAAGTTAGCGTCAGCATATTATTTCAACTTAACTAGAAGTAACAAAGCCACTAGATATTTCACCCCTACATAGAATAAGATGTCTGACTTGTCTGCCACTGTTTTAAAAACTTTTCATCGATTCGTGCATAAAATGGGCCCGTGTAGAAATCCTTCATCTTCCTTACCTCCAGCTCTAACAGACTATTTCTTAAATCGGACTTTTGCTATCAATGAAGCCATGGCAAACAATGTCAGATAATCTTATTCTTTTCATTTTAAAGCAAATGAATAATAAAAAATCAACATGTTACAGAATTTCAAAACAAAATGATAGAAAAACATCAATGGTTGTGACTGTGCAGCAATTTCTCCTGGATGTCACTGCCCAGGCTGAGATGCCTTCCTCCTCTTATGACATCATCCCAAGGAGTTGCTCAGATTATGAGACCTGGGCATATTAAACTGATCAAAATGTTCTTCCAATGAAATAATAAAAATTAGTAGTAAAATTAGCTTATGTATCTTGAGTAAATTTTTATATTTTTCCTTTACTTCTTCCTATCCTATCTACTTTCCCTAATCACATTTTTTTTCCTTTTGAAAAGTTTCCTTCCCTTTCACAGCATCTATAGTAACTTTCATATTTTACTTACTCTCTCAAGTTCTTACACTAGGGAGACAATATGATCTTTACACATGTGGGTCTGATTTATTTCACTTAGGAGTATGGTCTCTAGTTGCATCCATTTATCTACAGAAGCCTCGAGTTTATCATTTTTCATACATGAAAAATCTCCTACTGTGAAAAAATATTACACCTCTTTTGTCTGTTGTTCAGTTGATGACATTTGAGTTGTTTCCAAGATGTATCTATGAAAAGTTTTTCTGATATAAACAGGAGACATGTATATCACTCACTGTGTGATGTTGTTTGCAATTCTTCTGGAAACGTACCTAGAAGGGAAATAGCTAGGTCAAATGTGAACTCTAATTCTAGTTTGTTGAGGAAACTCCACAATGGTTTACATATTAGTTGTGCCAGTCTGCACTCACTCCAACAGTGGAGATGGGCTCATCTTTCCCACACCCACTCCAGCATTTGTTATTACTTGACTTCATTCTTTCTAGGGTGAGATTATTTAATTTCCATGAGCTTGTGGAGATTTTTACAATTTCTTTCATCAATAATTTCCAATTTCATTGCACCATTTCCAACAATATGCATGAGATTATGTCAATTCCTTTGCATTTATTTTAGAGTTCGTGTGGGCTAGTATATGGTGTATTTTAGAGAATATCCATGTGCAGCTGAGAAGAATATACAGTCTCATGTTGTTGGGTGCAACACTCTGTAAAGATCTATTAAGTCTATTTGTTCACAAATTCAATTCATTTTTTATTTCTGTGGTGGTTTTTGTCTAGTTGATCTATCTTTTTGTGACAATGGGTAGCAAATTCCTGTTACAAATGTGTTATTGATTATTTGATTTTTCATGTCTATTCATGTCTGCCTTCTATAGTTCAGTGTTCCCTTACATGGTTCGTACATATTTAGGATGCTATCTCTTCCTTTGAAGCTTTTCTCTCACAAGTATGGAGTGATGCTCTTTTTCTCTTTTGGTCACTTAAGATTTCTGCACATGGAATAGCTACCTTTGGTTCTTGTAGGTTATTGCAGCACAGAGTATATTTTTCCAAAGCTTGACTTTCAGTCTACAAATCTATTATTGCATTAAGTGTGTTTCTTGTATACAGCATGTTGTTGGATTTTATTTCATGATCCAATCTGCTGGCTTGTTTCTTTAGACTGGTACAGTAAGCCCATTTACGTTAATGGTTGTAACTGATATGTATTGGCTTATCTTTGTTATATTGCTTTCCTGCTGCTGCTTCCCTACATGCCCTCTCTGATTAATTCCTTGCCTTGCTTATTTGCTTCTGTTGTTGTTCTTGGAACTGTGGTCATGTTTTTCTCTTTCTAGAATATCTTTCAATGCTCTGTGTAGAAATGGTGTTTTAGTTAGAAATTTCATCAGTGGTTCTTTGTTACGGAAATAATAGGTCTCCATGTTATCAATGAAGTTGTTTTCTTGTGCGACCTGACATATTTTACTCCAAGGTTTTTTTGTTGTTGTTGTTTTTGTTTTTTGCTTTTATGTTTTTGTGTTGCAGAACCAGCTGTAATTATGTTAAGATTTTCTTTATAAGTGATTAGGTTTTTGTTTGTTTGTTTGTTTATTTGTTTGTCCAATAACTTCTCATATTCTATTCTGATGCTGAATTTCTGGAATATTGAATTATTATGTATGTCTGTATGCATATTTATTTTGGTTAATGCTAATTGAAGGTTTATGTGCCTACTTAACTGTATGCCAGATACTTTTCCAGAGAAATTTTTTACCGTTACTTCTGCAATAGTCTTTATATGTCACTGTGTTGAGTCCTGCCTTCTCATTCACATTTACTACTCATATTTTTTGTAGCATCGCTCACATGTGGCATTGTTGCTTCCTGCCTTGCTATGTTCCTTTCATGATTGCTAGCTGCAGTGCTGTCTTTGAGCTCTGAACCTCTATCTTCAGTTTCACTCAAATGATTTGTCTAGATTTTAATAGAATTGTTCCCTTGCTGGGCATCTCTTTGAATCTGTTTCATTAACTTGCATTTTTCCTATATTACTCACTCCAGGTTTCTATCATGTGTATGCTCCTCTACTTTTTTGATCTGTCTTCTTTTGTATATGCTGAGCCGCTTGTTCATTATTGTGCTCATTTCTCCTTTCACCTGAGAGATTTTCTCCGGTCTAATTTCTTCTATAGCTTGTTGGAGTTGTTTCTTTACTTTAGTTGCAATCACTTCAGAAAATTAAGTTGTGTGACTTTCAAGCACTGCCATATCAGTGTCTCCTTCACGTGTTCTGGAAGGATTGCAGGTCTGAAATTGCACCTTGTTCCTTCATTCTCACATTTTCTATTTCAAATTTTTTTTTATTTTGTTTTCTGTGGTTAACTTTATGAATTTTTGCAGTAGCCAACTATATTGCTAATATCAAGTCCTCCGCCAAAACAGTCTGTTCTTCAGGGATATCTTCTGTGTGTAAGAGATTCTCGCATTGTGTCTGTCTGAATGTCCTACCTTCCTAAGCAATTGAGAGTCAGGTGTTGGTTTTGTGTGGTTCAGGCCCCAGTCCTTTGGTATAGGATTGTGGTGTGCTTATTACCCCAGTAATTCCCAACATTATTACACTATTGAGAAGAACTGATTATACATATTACAAATAAGACATCTTAGCTATAATAGTACAATTAGTAATAAACTGATGAACTCTGATAACTATTCACTTTTCATTTTATACCATAGGAGTAAAGCCTATAGTTATATAATGGAACTGATTGTTAATTAGGAGTTTTATTGTAAGTATTTCACCTTGTTAGAGCGGTTTACCTTGGGTTCCTCCAGATAAGATAGTTGTCATTTCCCTTGCTGGCTGCCTGATCCATGGTGTAGGCGATGGGCCAGGCATCCCGATTCCTAGGCTAAGGCTCTCTGGATGGCAGAAGGGTAGTGGGTGGGGTTTCCACCTCCCAGATGGCTCCCAGGGGCTCTGAGGGTCCACTGTCTCTCCCTTGATGGTAAGGGCATAGAGGGCAGAGCTTGTCTCTTCCAAGCTGCTCAGTGAAGCTCCTGATGTTCCTGAGCCCCAGTGTTGCTCCCAATAATGTTTATCTTGAGTAGAAAAGCAAACTAATATGAAATAGTAGATAGGTTATGTCGTATTGTTTGCCCAAATTTAGTAAACTAGCAGGAATAAAAGACCATCTAATCTAAATGAGGCAAGTAATTCTGTATAAGCATTGCTCTTATGCTCTCAGGACTACATATTTATGGGCCATGCCTGCCTGTAAAACCATAGCCCTTTGACATTGTACTTTGCTACAGAACAGCAGAACAATAGGTCAAACCCACTCTACTTCTATTTCTAGACTCTTAACTGCAAAAATATTCAACTAAGCTTCAATTTTGAGCCACTTTTTCAAGAGTTAATTCCATGATAGGATGCAACAATCCCAGAACTTGAGTCATTTTCAGTTTCCACAGCAGTGAAGGCTCTAGCTGAAAGAACCATGTGGCTGTCTTTCATCCTCAAAAGTAGGTCGGGCTGTCATGTGCTGAAAGCCAAAACTGGAAAGAGTCTATTTCGTATGAAAAATTTCAGATGCAGTGAATCTGAGTATAGCCATAATGTACCATATAAATAAAATGCAATCTAGACATTTTCAAAGAAAATAAATTTGTGACATTCCTTAAAAGACAAGATTATAAAAATATAAAAGGGACAGAGTCAATATGATTGAGTCTTAAGAAGACAGTACTAGTTATAATCAGCATTCAGTTGATTGTAGAAGTCTTGGGTACATTTTTATAAGGGTATAAAGATCTGTCATGGATATGGAAACATAGATGAAAATGATACATAAAAGACAACCTGAAAGATGATCCAGTGATTGACTTATGGCTTTACAATGACGTCTGAACCAAAATACTGAAATAACAGTCAGCAAAATATAGACTTTCTTGACCCTGGAATAATAACTCGGTGAAATGAAAAAAAAAAAAAAAAAAGAAGGAGAAGTTCTTCAGGAACTGGAAGGAAACTGACAAGGAAAATAAAAACCAACAGAGAAGTCAGAGAAAGTGAGCACAAAGTGAGAAAAGAAATGCCATCTGAAGGCCGGCCAGATAGCTCAGTGGACTACAGTACTTGTGTAGGCAGGCTCAGTGAATGGGTTCAGTCCCCATAGTACTGTGTGGGCCCTGCGCCTGAGGTGCCCTGAGATAGTGGCTGAGACTGAGCATGGTAGTGCATGTCTGTAATCCCAGCACTTGGGAGGCTGAAAATAGGAGAAGTACTGAGTTTGAGCTACATAGTGACACCCTATAAACCTTCAATACATTCAAAAAGAAAAGAAAGAAAGAAAGAAAGAAGAAAAAAAAAAAAAAAAGAAAGAAAGAAAGAAAGAAAGGAAGAAAGTCATTTGGCAGCTTATTCCAGTTCCCAGGGGGCCATGCTTCTGCAGGCACCAGCTCAGCCTCTAGAGTAGGGAGCTTCAAGGGCCAGCAACAGGCCAGGGCAGCAGTGTTGGTCTCATTGGATAACTACTTTGACCTAATCCGTGTCATTTAATATTTTATAGGACCCTTTATCTCAATGTTTCTCCTAATTTTTATCAACTTTTTTTTTCAGATTTTTACCTTTAATTCACATATTTCTCATCTTAATAATACAAACATTTACACATTAAAAATAAAGTGTATTGATATTTAAATGGTAAACTCAATGCTACTATTGTTGATAGTTGTATAAGTATAGATTTAGCAGTTAATAGTTATTAATTGCATGTGGATGTTTGGTGCACCTTAGTCTTTGTACAATAAATATAGATCTTTTTCTGTGGTTAAGAGTAGGGTTATCAGTTTTCATTAACCTGACTGAAGGGCCTGCCAAATAACTCAGTGGATCAAAGTACTTGTAAGCAGGCACAGGGGTCAGGGTTTCAATCTCTGGGCCTGCAGTGCCAGACCTGCCCCCAGGGCATGCTGAGATGGCAATTGAGACTGGACGTGGTGGCCCAGGCCTGTAATCCTAGTTCTTGGAAGGCTGTAAGCAGGCAGATCATTATGAGTCCAATCTAGTAGTGAGACACTGAACACAGTGTAGATCCTTCCCTAAAATATTCTGAATGAATTTCATGTTATTATTCGGCTGATTATCTATTACCTGAGTGGTACAATTGTTGGTATTAATACATTTTTATCATGTGCCAATATCCAGATTACTTTTCTGTCGTGAACATTAAGCAGTCTATTCTTGGAGAACTGAGTTTTGGACCAATAATGCTGCATTTTTCTTTCTGAAGCTAGTAGAAATTGTTGAATCCTTGAACAGAGGCAAAAACAGTAGTTTGTTACATCCAGAGGACAACAGTGAAAAGTAGACTTGAACTAAAGAAATCTCAATACTGGAAATAAACTCAACTATGAGCACCAGCAAATCTAAGCAGACACATAAATATACACATGTACACACACACACACACACACACACACACATACACATACCCCTAAGAAAAATACAGGTGAGAGAGGCAGGAGATGTAGCTTAGTGGCATAAGTACCTGTCTAGCAAGCACAAAGTTCTTAGTTGAATTCCTGGTACAAATAATAATAATAATAATAATAATAATAGTAATAATAATAATAATAATCTGCTAAATAAAACACTGTGAACCATGTATGACCAGTTTGGCAAAGAATAGGAGGCCTTGAAATGGTTACATTTAAGTTGAGGATGATAAACTAGTTGAAAGATTTCAGAGAAGAAATAAAATTGTTCTCTACATTTCACATGAAAGATTACTGCTAAAACTTCTACATTTGAAGATCCTTTTATGGGCCATGGAGAAAGCTCAGCAGTACAGCATCTACCTGGCAAGCACAAGGTCCTCAGTTGAATACCCAGTATCAAAAAGAAAGGAACAAAAATAAAATCTACCTTTGTACCGCTCTACACATGGACAGAGGACTCCTGCTCATCATCATGACCATCCCTTCCTTTATTCTGAAAGCTAACATTGCGCCTGGACCTTTTATGTGGTTTGGCAGCAAGCTGGAGCAGTGACTTGGCCAGAAGTTAATTTTCATGGCATATCACTGGAGCCTTGATAATAAATTTGAGCTGAGAAAAGGAGGAACACACGTGTAACTTGATGAAAGAATAAATATTTGTCCTTGGCATGAAATTTTTTAAAAGCTGTCTGATGGTTCTCAGGGAGCACTGTCTCTTATTCCAATATCAATTGCACTCACAGCAAAAGTCAGCAAGACAAGATGGGAGACACAGAAATAGAGCACAAGCAAAGCTCAAAATGATGCTGTGCTGAGCTACAGCTAGACGTTCCCAAAGCTTTTGTGCTCAGAAGTGAGACTTCTGGGAGGCCGCTGCACATGGGGTTTAGCAGTGGATTAGGATGTGTGGCTCTCGGTTTAAGGGTTTTTAACAGCTACAGTGATTTAGCAGAGTTCTTGATGTGGACAATGGCAGCCCCTCCCCCAGCGCTGGTGGTGCTGATCAGGCCTGTAGCCCAAGTGCAATACAGAGGGACGGAATGCAAGCTGCTTGCTCCTTCTGCCTTCTGTCTTCCATGTCCTGAGTGGTTTCTAGCACTTAACGCCCTTCTGCCAAGCCACCCTGACTTGGAACCAGCCACAGATGAACCAAAGTCTACAAAGTATGAGCTAAAATAAAATATTTTCTCCTCTAACTGGTGAGTGTCAATTATTTTGATCCAGCAACGAGAAACCAAAACAAACCTTGTGGTAATTGTGGGAAAATAAATGCTGCCCGATTCACCCTCTGACATAAAGCACCATATGAGAAAAGCATGTTTGCTTTCTCTACAGCAGAGCACCGTTTCACTGAGGCACCATGAATTTCCACGCCATGCAGCCTCACAATAGATGAAGGGGACTAGATCAAAAGGCAACTCCCAGAAGCCACCAGAGGGAAGTCGGGAAGAAGTGGTCCACCCTACGGGATAACTTGCACTTCTGTGTACATGAAAGACACCCTCTGGGGCTCTCATAAATATCTGACATTCTACAAGGCCAGATTGGAAAAAAAAAAAAACTGGCAGTGGGTTTTGGGTTTTATAGCTATTCTCCACTTATTTATATCCATGAGCTGTTTTCCATGGCCTCTAAAATTATTTGAATACAGATTATCCAAGAAAAATGAGCATTTTGAATATTTTTGGGAATGGATGTGTTTCCAAATAGGATTGGGTTAAGAAACATGTAGTGTAGAATGTTGAATATCTACCTTAATTGGCACAGTTATGATTCATGAAATGATTCTATACTCTAAATATGTACCAGGCTCTCATCAAAATTAGATTTCTTAAAAAGTAGAGCCTCAAAGAGATTTCCAGAAAACATTCTAAAATTAAATATTGAGCGACCTCTACTCAACAACTGTCAGCCGCCCTTTTCTCAAGCAACCGTTAAACTAAAAATACCGATTCATTCTAGGTCACACTTTTCATTTAAAGAATTCTTATCAATGCTTGATAGAAGAGCCTTTGCCTCCTCTCGCCCTCATTCTGCCATCCCTCTTTTATTCTGTCCAATTTCTGCTCTTTTTCTAAAATTAAACTCTTCTTGCTGCTTCTTAACTCTCGGCACTTGGTAGACGCTGACGGATCCAGGCACCGCTAGCTCAGCTTGGCCTCGTTTTCCCTGGATCCTGTTCTCAGCTACCCATCTTCGTGAATTTCCTCACTCTCCTTCCCCCTTCCCCATCTCATTCTTTCTACCACACCAGTATACCCAGGTTCTTTCCAAACTATGTGAAAGCAGTCACATGCTATAAACAAAAAAGATTACCTCTTTAAAGCTCAGTGTGCAAATACTCAGTGAAAGCCTGCATTGTACGTGATAGCAGCAGTAGCTGTTCCTTGAATTCAGGTTTCCACATATTGTTATTTAACATTATGGTTTCATGTAAGTATCCCATGAATGAATGAATGAATGAATGAATGAATGAATGAATGAATGCTAAATTAATGAATGGTCTTTAAACTCAGGAGGTACAGATTTCCTTGCAGAAGATACTAAGCCCTTTTCAACACCTTTAGAATGAAGCCCATTAGTGATACCTTCCCTTTCTTCCAGGGAACCAATGACTGATATTGTCCTCTGAGGTGGCATCATAGGCTTATTCCACCAGTGCGCCAGGAAGAAGACATGCAGGCAGCACTGCTGCCCACTGCTCAAGGGCTGCTCCAGTCACTGATGCAGGTGTTGCAGCTAGGTCCACACCACATACGTGGCCCACAGTGAGAAGGGCATGTGGCGGTTTCTCTGCTACAGCCATGGCCAAAGTTAAACATTGCTTTATATTACGCAGAACAAATCTTAGCAAGCTTCAAAATCAGTGGATTTTGCTCATGATCAAACATCTACTAGAAGTAGAGCTAGATGCATGCATGCGGCCGCACAGCTAGTTCTGAAGTGTAAATTGGTTCCTGATTCACATACGCAGCGTATCCGTGGCTCAGGCTGCATGCTGGTCTCCGCTCTCCTTCTAGTAACTAAGTACCTGCCATGTGACCTAAAGGGAAACTGTGAGGAGAAAAAAAATCAATAGAGTTTATTTCCTTCAGGTTAATTGCACTTGTGATTCACTGACTGCTTGTGATTAAGCATTCCATGCAGAAAAGTGTGTGCTTGGGCGATTCATTGTTCCTTATTTTGGAGTTGGAAAAAAGAGGAAAAAAAAAAAAAAAAAAAAAAAAAAGACAAGTAGGAATGCTTTAAAATTGTCTGACTATTGTTTAATATAAGAACTACTATTAAAGCATCTTCATTTTAGATGAATCATGTGTATGTTCTATCACTAGTAGAGTGGTATTTAATAAGTCTATTTGATAAGAACATGAGGAGCGGTTAATACAAAGTTAAGGTATCAGAATTATGTATGTTAAGTAGAAGAAAAGAAATCAATTTTTTGATAGAGAAACAAGATTTCTCTAAATATATCCAAATGGCTTAAATGAAAGCCGATTTGAAATGCTTCTATCTTGATTTTAATCAATTCTCATCTTATATAAAGCTAAGGTCCATGCTAGTGAAATAAATACATCAAAATTTATAGTTATAGTTGCAACCAAAGTCTGGTATTTCAGGAACTGAGGTAAAACTTTTGCCAGTGAATGATCTCAAATTCTCTGTCATGGTTTGAATGGACTGAATTATCATATCCCCATAAAAATATGTTGATGGACAAATAAAAGAGCATGTTATGTTTTTAGCAGAGATATGGTGAAAGTTCATCTAAATTGTAGTCATTTTTCACCAAAAATGATGGTGCTTTCTTTTGGTTAAATAAGGAATTTAAGGTTACAAAACTTTATACTACTGCTCTGTCCACAAACCTTTCTCATCAGCTGATGATAGTACATGCCTAGGACAATAATTTTGCAATAATTTTCTCTCACAGTAGTTTTCATTTAATTGGCAGATCTATATTGAAGGTGAAATAAAGAGATGTCTAAATCTGGCCCATTACTAATAGCTGCTATGGCAACACCGTAATTCGCATCCTACTCTACTTATGGTACACAGATGGGACACACATTGCCATAGACAGCAGTGCAGCCCAAGGACTGGAGCTCAGAATGTCTCTTTGCCAGTTGATAATTTCTCCAAGTACCAGTTATTCAAAAAATGTCCTTTCCTGGGTTACAAATTTGAAATTCCTAAAATTTCAAATTAACAAATAAATCGAAGGAGGACA
>PVJA010042311.1:7235-17405 GCA_004027025.1 Myocastor coypus | reverse complement strand
TAGGTTAGTCGGGGGCTCTTTACAGTGATTGGGTATCTTAGGTCTAGGTTATAGTCCAATGGGAATGGTTCTGGTAACATTTGGGCAGCCAATGGGAGTACATTGACCCCCCTGGCCGGAGGGGAGTTTCGACACCCAGGTGACTTTCGGGGTAATAGAAACCTAAGCTACAGATAACAGAAGGGTGGTATCGAGGTGGGTCAGCCCTTACAATATATTTATTGATATGCTCTTTGTTTTGTTTTGTTTTGTTTTGAGACAGGGTCTCGCTGTGCAGTTCAGGCTGGTCTTGAGCTCACTTTTGTGGCCCAGGCTGGTCTCAAACTCACACTGATCCTCCTGCCTCAGCCTCCCAAGTGCTGGGATTATAGGCATGTGCCACCACGCCCGGCCATGGCTCTTTTTAAAATTTTTGGTACTAGGGGTTTAACCTAGAATAATGGGTAAGTGCTCTACCAGCTAAGCTAGATTTCCTAGCCCCTCAGAGCCTCCCAAGTCCTGAAATTATAGTCAGACACTGTCATACCCACCTAGTCTGCCTGTTATTGTGCATAATTATATTAAGAAGTAGAAGAATTTGGATGGACTTCATTTTTTTAATCATCCCTCAGATCCACCAGGAATTAGTTCTGGAATTTCCCACAAATGTGAAACTTGAGCATACTGAAGTCCTTTTTAAAAAAAAAAAGAGCCAGGCGTGGTGGCGCACGCCTGTAATCTCAGCACTTGGGAGTCTGAGGCATGAGGATCGGTGCGAGTTCGAGACCAGCCTGGGCTACAAAGTGAACTCAAGGCCAGCCTCCACTGCACAGTGAGACCCTGTCTCAAAAAGACACACAAAAAAAAAAAAAAAAAAAAAAAGATGTACCTTTGCCAGGCACAGTAAGAATGCCTAAATCCCAGCATCCAGAAGGCTGGGGCAAGAGGTTGAATGTACGAGTACAAAATAATGGGTTTAGAGGGCTACTTTGAATTTTCTTTCTCTTTTCTGTGTTTAGGACACAGTCTATAGGATCTCACTATGTAGATAGAGATGGGAATCTCAGCGATTCTCCTGTTTTCAGATTCCCAAATGTTGGAATTATAGGCGTGTACCACCACGCCCAGTATCAGTTGCCATCTCAGCACACTTGGCTGCTGCGTACTGCCTAAGCAGGCATTTTGGTCTGCTGAGCCGGCCCTTATTTTGAGTTTTCCATGGTCAGTATTTTTCAGAGTATGTGTAACACATACGTAATTCCTGAAAAACTTTGTGGGTTCTGAATTGATTGGTCTAGTGATTAGCTTGTTTTTTCTTAAAGTTCTTAACATTGCCTTTTATGCTTTTATTTTTCTCCTGAAGAATAATTTCCATGAGAAAAGTGTCTTGGTTTCTCCCTCAAATTCCAGAAAATCTGATCCAGGCACAACCAAGTTGCAAGTGAAAAAAAAGAGCAAACAAAAAAACATTGGAGATATACAGAAGTAAGTGAGCACATCCAACAATTGAGCAGCAGCTCTGAGCCATTGCTTTATGGTTTTTTAGGCTTCCATTGGAAATTTTTCCCTGTGGACTCGGGACAAACCCCTTAAGGTGGTCTGAGGTTGGTGTGAAGAGTAAGCTACTCCCATATTTCTGTGAACCTGGCCTGCTTTTTACCCCACTGTTTCTTTCGGCAGATTTGCACTTTTTTCTTGTTTGGTCCAGCCTCATATTATTCCCATTTTCACAAAATGAACCAGTTGAGTCCTTTCTCATAGGTTAAATTCAACTTAAAAACACCATCAACTCATTCATCTTCATTGAAAGAGTTGAAAATGTGCCACCTAAGAAATCCTCCCATAGTAGTGAGCTCCCCCATTGCTGTATGTAGCATCTGACATTGACAGTTTAAAGGAGGAGGGTTTAATTTGGCTCATAGTTGTAAGGGGCTTTAGTCTGTAGTTAGCTGTCTCCAAGGCAGAGACCTCATGTCAGAAGGGCAAGGGGAGCAAAGCCATTTAGTTCATGGCAGCCAGGAAGAAGAAAAGGGGATAAGGAACTGGATGCAGTTCCCAAGGCCATGCCTCCCTGTTCCCCCTCAACACACCCAAAAGGAGTGTGCCTCCTCTAGGCAGCTTCCAATCTGATCATGTGGATACTGGGAGGCTTGGCCAACACACTCCCTCTGCCTTTCTTTCCCAGCTTCTGAATCAGATTTTTTCCCTACTTTATAAAAAATCACAAGGTTGTTATTGATAGCCTGACCTTATCCCCTGCAGTGCCCTTCCAGCATCACTTAAAAGGTAGGCCCAATAACTCATGAGGACATAAGGGATGCCCTAGTAATCAGAGGAGATAGAGCCAAACTGAGTAACCTTCCAAAATTTGTTGAAATTTTGAAATGGGAGTGTGAAAACTTGTAAGGAAAAGTTAAAAGGAGGTAGTTGGTATTAAATGAAATAACAGATTTGGAATGCAAAGCAGAAAATTAAGACAAAACAATTAAAAAATAAAAATTAGCCAGGCATGGTGGTGCATGCCTGTAATCCCAGCACTTGGGAGGCTGAGGCAGGAGGATTGGTACAAGTTCGAGACCAGCCTGGGCTACAAAAGTGAGCTCAAAGCCAGCCTGAAGAGCATAGTGAGACCCTGTCTCAAAAAAAAGACCAAAAAGAAAAAGAAAAAAAAGCATAATTAGTTAAAGGGAAAGGGAAGTAGGTGGATGAAAAAGAATTAAGATGTGTTACATATATTATCAGTTTCCCATGATGGCTGTGATCATTATGTACAGCAAACATGGACTAATAAAAAAAACTTTTAAAAAAGCATAGGTATTTAATATTGACATTATCTACTTGGTGCAATAGCTTGTGAATCTATATATCTAACTGCTTTGAAATATAGTAATACCTTATTTCATGAACATTTCTCTTTGCAAATGATAGTCCACAACCAAAAGTTTCAGCAGAATTTTACTTCTGTTTGTAAACTCTGCATCAAGTGACGGACATGACCTCAGCCATCTTCCCCCACCCAGAAAACAAGTTTGTAAACCAAAGTAGAGATAAACCAGCGAATTTAGAAATAGATATCCAGAAACTGATAGTTTATTAAAGTTAAAAGTAGTTAAGGGAAGCCGGGCATGGTGGCTCACACCTGTAATCCCAGCACTTGGGAGACTGAGGCAGGAGGATTGGTGCGAGTTCGAGACCAGCCTGGGCTACAAAAGTAAGTTCAAGGCCAGCCTGAACTGCATAGTGAGACCCTTTCTCAAAAAAAAAAAGAAAGAATACTAGTTAAGGGACTAAAGGTATAGCGTGGGTAGAATAAGTATTCAGCATCCATGAGGCCTTGGCTTTAGTTCTCAAAGTTAAAACACAGCCAGAGAGCCTGGAAGATGGCTCAACAGCATAAGCTTCTTCCTGACAAGTGTAAGGTCCTGAGTTCAATCCCCAGTACAAAAACAAAACAAAAAAATAAGCCTACAGCCGGGCACTCTCCCTGAAATCCCAACTACTTGAGAAGCTGAGCTGGGTGTGGTGGCTCACACCTGTAATCCCAGCACTTGGGAGGCTGAGGTAGGAGGATCGGTGCAAGTTCGAGACCAGCTTGGGCTACAAAAGTGAGCTCAAGGCTAGCCTGAACTGCATAGCGAGACCCTGTCTCAAAAAGACAAAAAAAAAAAAAAAAAAGAGAGAGAGAGAGAGAAGCTGAGGCTAGAGAATCACTTTGGCCCAGGAGTTCCAGGCCAGCATGGATAAAATGAAGTCTGTCTCTCTCTCTGTGTAATTCTAATTAAATGGGAGGCTCTAATTTACAAAATGCAAATTAGAGGCCAGGCCAGCCTGGGTAAATTACCAAGACCCTTGCCAAGCATGGTGGTGCACACTTATAATTCTAGCACTCTGCAGGCCGAGGCAGAAGGATTACTACAAGTTCGAGAACAGCATGGGTTACAAAGTAAGTTCAAGGCCAGCCCACAGTACTGAGAAAAAAATTTTTAAAGGAACTGGATAATAGAGCACTTAATTAACATGTGTGGTCCCCATTGCTAAGTCCCCACTTACCCAACCAAAAGACATTTCCCAGTCAGATATAAATGGCCAATAAGCATATGAAAAGATGTTCAACATCATTTGTTATTGCAAAAGTACAAATTGAAACCACAATAACATACTATTTCACATCCGATTGGTGGCCCCCTCTTTGTTTTTTGTTTGTTAGTTTTTTGGTTTGGTTTTTAAGTCTTTTGAGATGTTGTCGTGTAGCCCAGGCTGGCCTTCAATTCTTGGAATCCTCCTGCCTCAGCCTTTTAAGTGCTGAAATTAAAGATATGCACCATCACACCTGGCTTTTAAACTTTTTTCAGTAATTATTTAGTTTCGGGCTGCAGAGATAGCTCAGTGGTCTAACCGCCTGCTTGGCAAGCACAAGGACTTGAGTTCAATCCCTAATACTGCGTGCTATGCTGCCCTGAAATTGCATGTGGTGGCACACACCTGTAATCACACACTGGGGAGGTTGAGACAAGAGGATCGTTACGAGTCCTAGCTGCATAGTAAGATCCTGTATCCAGTAAATAAAAATGAATAAATATTTAGTGTTTGACTTTTACATATTAGATTTTTTTATTTTTATTTCATTTATTTTTTACCTTTATTATTTTTTAACTAAGGAGTCTATACTCAGCCTTTTCATTTTCATCAGTGCTAAAGTTCAAAGCCAGAGCTTCCTGCATGCTAGGCAAGTACAGCACCACCAGGCTACACCCTAGCCATGTGCTACTTCAGGTTTGGGGGTGGGAGATGCAGTCTGATAAAGCAACAGGTCAGGCCAGCAGGCAACCTTGAGCATGAACACTCACCCGACTTTCTTCTGTTGGCCACACACCAGCAGTCTTTCAAAGTGTTCCAACTTTGATGATTTTTTTAAAGGTATTTGTCACCTAAATCTCAATTTGGGTCAGCATCACAGTCTGCAGCTGGACAGGAACTCAGGAAGAGCTCCATTTCTAAGGTATGTTGGTGATGAAGTTGTTTTTAGGGAGGGTTGTTAATGTTGTAGGGTTCCTTATTTAAGCATGCTGGGTACTGGAGCACCCTCTTAATCATTAGGATCACCAGAACTAGGACTCAGGAAGCCTTTGCTCTTGAGTAGAGTGAGTGACTTAGTCTTTGCGGTCAGTACAGCTATGCAGCCATGGCCCTAAAGTGAGAGCCTCTTGCCAGTATATAAGTAAATGAGTAACTTAGCTTCCAGTAAAACTGCAAAGAATGTCACATCCCAGAGCCGGGCCACAGGCCATAGTTGCCTGATCTCTGATATGGATAATCAGTCACAAATTGAGTAGGTTACACCTGGCACCAGCATCTTTTTGAAGATCCTGAGATGAGAAGCAGAGCACACAGGAAGGGCAACATTAGGTTCACTGTTCATCTAGTAACACAGCCCAGGAATATACCCAGCCAGAGCCTGAAGTCATAAAGAACCTCATAAGGCATTTGCTGTCCTTGTATAGTCACAGAGCACTAGTTAGGGTCCTTGTTACCGTAAGCTAGTGTGGTGCATGATACAGGTGACATTACATTCTTAGCTGGATTTCAGGACATAGGCTTGGAAAGAGGGATGCATGATAAGTTCAGTTTTCCACAGAGAACTGAACTTGTTTCTCCCTTACAGGTCCTTTGAATTCAACTGGGTGGTTTTATACCACTCAGCATCTAATGAACACTTGCTATATCCCAAATATTATGCGTGTGTAATCTCCTTCAATGTCATCAGGATGAGCCAGGCATAGTTCTGTAAGCCCAGCACTCAGGAGGCTGAGTTCTAGACCAACCTAGGCTACAAAGTGAGTTCAAGGCCAGCCTGAACTGCATAGCAAAACCCTCTCTTGAAAAAACAGTCATAGTGATCAGCTCTATAAGGTAGTTATCCTTACACCCAGGATTAGTAGATAGGTGTGGTGGGGCTAGAATATTTTTCCTACCCCAAATGTCACCTAAGATGTATAAGTGAGAAGACTAATTAGATTGACTAAAACAAGCATTCTTAACCTAGGAGCTGTTTTGGGGTTTTTTGTTGTTGTTGTTTTTGGGGTTTTTTTTTTTGTCTTTGAGACAGGGTCTCCATGTGCAGTTCAGGGTAACCTTGAGCTCACATTGGTAGCCCAGGCTGGTCTCTAGCTCACATCAATCCTCCTGTCTCAGCCTCCAAGTGCTAGGATTACAGGCATGAGCCACCACACCCGGCTCTCTTAATTTCTAATTTTACTATTTCCTTTAATTTTGAATGTACACAGCAAATACTGAGGCTGTTGACAAAAATATCTGTGCCTTTGTTACTGGTAGAAAACAGGTATTTTAATATAACATTTCATTTATTATAAATTTTTTAAAGTGGTGGCACATGCATGTAATCCCAGCACTTGGGAGGCTGAGGCAGGAGGATCGATGCAAGTTCAAGACCAGTGTGGGCTACCAAAGTGAGCTCAAGGCCAGCCTGAACTGCATGGCGAGATCCTGTCTCAAAAAACAAAACAAAACAAAACAAAACAAAAAAAATTAAAAATTAAAAAAATAAATAAATTTCTTAAATGTTTATTTGATATCAGAATAGAAATTGTGAGAGCTGGCCAGATATAGCTCAGTGGACTAAAGTGCCTGCTTAGGCCGAATGTAGTGGCTGAGATTCAATCCGTGGCCTATTACACTGGCCCCACCCCAGGGCCCACTGAGGTGGCAGTTGAGACTGAGCATGGTGATGCACCTGTAATCCCAGTGCTTGGGAAGCTGAAAACAGGAGAATCACTAAGAGTCCAATCTACATAGTGAGACCAAGTAGAGCTTGTCCTAAATACATTGAAAAAAGAAAAAAAGAATAGAAATTACTTTAAAATAGAAGTATTTCATTTGACCCAGCTATCTGGGATCCCTTCTAGATATCTTCCTGAAAAATTAAAATTATATTACAGCCAGGTGTGGTGTCGGACGTGTGTAATCCCAACACTTGGGAAGCTGAGGCAGGAGGATTGCTGAGATTTTCAAACTAGCCTGGGATGCAAAGTGAGCTCAATGCCAGCCTAAACTACATAGCACCATCCTGTCTCAAAAAGACAAACTCACAAAAGGGCGGGGGATATAGCTCAACAGCATAAATACCTGCCTGGCAAATGCAAGGTCCTGAGTTCAGTCTTGAGTAACACACACACACATACACACAATCATATTACAGGCAGCCAGACATGGTGGTACACAACACTTTAATCACAACACTTGGGAGGCTGAGGCAAGAGGATTGCTGTAAGTGTGAAGAAAGGCTGAAGTACCTGTCTCAAACAAAAGAAAAAATCATATGTATACATATATACCCAGCACACAATTTTATTTATTTATTTATTTATTTATTTGGTCTTTTTTTGAGACAGGGTCTCCATATGCAGTTGAGGCTGGCCTTGAACTCACTTTTGTAGCCCATGCTGGTCTCGAACTCGCACTGATCCTCCTGCCTCAGCCTCCCGAGTGCTGGGATTACAGGCGTGCGCCACCACGCCCGGCACCCAGCACACAATTTATAATAGCTAGATCTTGGAAATGGCATATGTATCCATCAGCAAATGAATGGATAAGGAAAATACAATATTAGCCAGGCCTGGTGCTGTATGCCTATAATCCCAGCACTGGGGAAGCTGACGCAGGTGGATCACTGAATTTGAGGACAGCCTGGGCTGCAAAAGCAAGCTCAAGGCCAGCCAGCACTACACAGCAAGACTTTATCTCAAGAAAGAAAGAGGTGTTTATATACAATATGATACAGTTTAAGAACGTGTTAAGTGACGTAAGTTGTATAAGCTCAAATACCCTATTATTTCTCCTATATGAGAAACTATACACACATATATATATATATATAGAGAGAGAGAGAGAGAGAGAGAGAGAGAGAGAGAGAGAGAGAGAGAAAAGAGATAAATAAGAACTAAAGAGAAGTTCAAATGCTTCCCCAAATTAGATAATCCATTAAAAAAATGTAATATGTATGTATGCTGTTCTAGATTGTTAAAGAAAAAGTTTGTTTGTTTGTTTATTTATTTTGGTCTTTTTGAGACAGTCTCGCTATGCAGTTGAGGCTGGTCTTGAGCTCACTTTTGTAGCCCAGGCTGGTCTCGAACTCACACCAATCCTCCTGCCTCATCCTCCCAAGTGCTGGGATTACAGGTGTGAGCCACCACGCCCGGCTAAAGGTTTCTTTTTTTTTTTAAGAATAAGTTCTAAGGCCGGGTGTGGTGGCTCACGCCTGTAATCCCAGCACTTGGGAGGCTGAGGCAGGAGGATCGCTGCGAGTTCGAGACCAGCCTGGGCTACAAAAGTGAGCTCAAAGCCAGCCTGAACTGCACAGTGAGACCCTGTCTCAAAAAGCCAAAAAAAAAAAAAAGAATAAGTTCTATTTTGTTTATTTTTATTTATTTTGGAGATATCGTCCTGCTGTGTAACATAGACTGGCCTTGAACTTACTACATAGCCAAGGCTGGCCTCAAATAGTCCCCCTGCCTTAGCCTCCTAAATGCTGGGATTACAGGGTTGTACTACCATACTGGCAGTAGTACTATTAAAGAATGAGACCTGGAGGTACAGCTCAGAGGTAGAGCATTTGTCCAGCATGTGCAAGGCCCTGGTTCAGTTCCCAGAAATGCTTCCTGCCAAAAAAGGAGAATAGACCATAACTATTGGTACCACCTTGTAATGTCTAGTGACTGTTCACTTATGGCATCTGCTTCATAGATTTATGATTTGACATGTAGCATATCTTTTCTACAGGCAGTTGGCAGTAACAGTGCCAAGAGTCTTGTGTGGCAAGACGTGGAAGCTGAAGATATGCCAACACTTTCTCCACAAGTGTCCCTTGAGGTTCAGGAGTCCGGTGTGATGTCTTCAGTGGACTCAACTATGCCATGGCTTTGTGCCTATGATGCAGATCAGTGCCTTGAAGGCAAGGTCAAAATAAAGTCAGACCATCATGATGAAGAGTTGTGTGTTATGAATCATATAAGACTGAAAGACAGTCCCTCTTCTCAAGCAGCTTCCACTGAGCTTGGGGACCAAGCAGGGAGTGGGGGCATTCTGCCCAGTATAGTACACATGATTGGAGACTGCACAGTTGAGACAGAAAATGAGGAGTCTGGTCTACTGCTCATTAATGATGTTCCCAAAAGAAAACACCAGGAGCCTGCATCTGAAGCAGCAGGGGATCCTGGCTGCTCTGCAAAAAGAAGGAAAATGTTCCCCGGGTCTTCCTCAGATGAAGAAACAGAAAGAAATTTTACCCAAAAACTGATAGATTTGGAGCATCAGCTTTTTGAGAGACATAAACAAGAAGAAGAGGACAGGTTATTAGCTTTGCAGCTGCAGGAGGAGGAAGAAAAACAAAGAAAGCCCAGCCGGCAGAAAGGGTCCCATGACCAGTATGAACTCCGCACACCATCCACGGTGCCCAACAGATTGCTGATTAGACAGTCAACAGCTGCCAGGCAGAGGGAAGCAGCTGGCAATCACAGCCTCAGAAGGCAAATGGCCACTGAGCAGCCCAAACCTTGGAGAGGCTCAAGAGATGAGAACTGGCAACCTTTTAAAACCCAGCCGAGGCCTTCAGTTAGTGAAAGAAAGATGGCAAAGTCCAGCAGAGATCATTGCAGTGCTCCTAAAAATGCTCAGTCCCTGCAGCCTCGCAACTCACAGAAAACTATCTTTGAGATGTTTCCTAGGTGCACAAAGTAGAGTTGGGTACAGAGCAATCATGAATCCAGGTTGGCAGTGATTCTCTCTGGCATGGAATCGTGATGGTCCTGTCTTCAGGTCCTGCCCCATAGTATGTGCTCACCTTTTTTTGAGACAGGGTCTCACTATGCAGTTCAGGCTGGCCTTGAGCTTGCTTTTATAGCCCAGGTTGGTCTCGAACTTGCACTGATCCTCCTGCCTCAGCCTCCTTCTTGAATGAAAGGGGAGAGCAGATGTGTTTTCTTCAGAGCTCAGTGATGAGCAAGACCGCTTTCTGCCATGGTTGGTGCTGAGGTAGCTGACTGTCTTTCCAGGTGGAAAAATCACTTGGCCAGGCCTGAGGCTTCAAGTGCCACTTTCCAAAAAGTGGCTATTTTATGTGCCTTTGTTCACCTTCATTGTGAAGAATAATCTAAGCAGGATCATGCCATAGTAAGT
>PVJA010042310.1:0-17393 GCA_004027025.1 Myocastor coypus | reverse complement strand
ACAATATGCAATATGTCAACTTTCAAAGAAAAAAAGGGGGAAAAGAAAAAAAAAGTAATGTGGATTTAGAAAGGTTAATGTTTAGTTGTTTGATCAATCTTATATACCTATATGTATTAATCTAAACTGATCCGATGATGAAAATATGTAATATAACCATTGTTAAATTTAAACAATAAAAGAATTGAAAAAAAAAAAAGAAAATTTGGGATACCACTGAGTTACAGGATGTTACAGTACAGGTTCTCTTGAGTTCTCATCGATCTCAAAGGGCTAGCGCGAAAAACTGGCTATCCTTGTAGATCCTTTATTTCTCTAATTTTTGGTCTGCAGACATGAGTTGTTAAGCATCTACAAGAGAAACTTAATGATATTACCCTGTAACAGAGACAGTTGAGCTTAACATAACTGTGTATCTGAATATCAAACAGCTCAGGCATAACAGGGAACTGCTGGTTTTCAGCAACAGTGGATATTCTAAAATTCACATTCCTATAGAATGTGCAAAAAACAATTACACATTTTTACACAGAAATTTAGAAATCAAACCATGTAGAACATTGTATAGGTCTTTTATTTGAGTTAGATTAATTCCTAGATATTTCATTTTCCACAGTGCTACTGCAAAAGATATTGTTTCTTTAATTTATCTCTGTGTATTTGTTATTTGTACAGAAGAATGCTATTGACTTTTGGGTATTGACTTTGTACCCTGCTATGCTACCGAATTTGTGTATTAACTCAAAGGAGCTTCTTGGTGGAGCTTTTTGGGTGTTCTAAGTAGAATATCATGTCATCTGCAAATAATGATAGTTTAACCTGTGCTGTAACAGGTTATAACTCAGAGGAGTCCCAAATTTCCTGTTCAAGGAGATTATTGGGCCACAGAGGAGTCACCTGGAGAGAAAACATTTTCTCGGGCTTTCACAGAAAACAAAATAGTCAGGAAAGGGCCGTGATTCATCCAGAAGACTGATACTGACAAATGCTCTGCAAACCACAGTACATGGTTTCAGGGTAAATCGTCAATGGACCTGACTGAACTTGTCCTATACAAAAGTTACATATTCTTTGTAACATAGGTATTGCTTTATCTTGGTTTTAACCATTGAGCAGAAAATCCTAACCACGAGTTATAAATAGGAAAGCCATACTAACATGCTGAGTTGTCAAAGGCTCAAGTCAACAGCCCCTGACAATGCCAGATGAACAAATCATCTACTACTGTTATGGACTATTGGACTATATATACAGCTCCTTTCTCTTTGTGCAATGAAAATAAAGCTTTGTACAAATGATGTTTAGACAAGAAATCATGTCTGCATTGTGTATGCTGGACAACTATGAGAAAGACATTGTGCAATGTATTATTGTAAAAATAATAAAAAATTTAAAAACACTGTAGCAGGACAATCCTATGACATCTCCTTTTTGTCTCTTGTTTTCTTTTATTACCTTTTATTTTACAATTCTTTACTTTAAAGAGAGTATAGCAATAATTTATATGACATTTATAATCAGTATACATTTAGAAGACCAAACTGACAGGCATTTCAAGCATGGTTTTAGTATTATGCATTTCTATCCTCGGTGTAGCTGCTTAGCTCACAAATATCAGCATATAGAGTTAGTCAGGATCAGAATTCTAGCCATTAGCTGCTACTTCCAAAACCTTGTTGGAGATTCTTAGGACCATTGCCTTAACCCTCTTCCCTATATAAATGATTTTGTGCCTGCCATATTTTCTAACTTTTCTCCTTTCTCTCTCTTCATTGCTTAATCCTTAAGTTCTCACTTTCCATTATGGGACCATAGAGGAAAGTGATCAATGATGTATAGTGTGTCTGAGAAGAATCACCTAAAAAGAAAACATTCTCTCAGGCTTTCACAGAGAGCAAATTGGTCAAGCAAGGGCTGTGACTCATCCAGATGACTGACACTGACAAAATATCCACAAGGTACTGTACAGAGTTTTATGGTAAAACCTGAGAGGATTTGATTGACCTTATCAGATACAATAGTTACATATTTTGTTACATAGGTCTTGCCTTAACTTGGTCTTATCCATACAGCAGAAAAGTCTAATCATGAGGTATGAAAAGGAAAGCCATATTAATATGCTGAGTTGTAAAAGCCTCAAGTCAAGAAATTCTGACATTGCCAGTTCTGCTGAAAACCACTACTATTATGGACTATTGGACCATATTGGTTTATCCTGCCAAATTTAAGTACCTACAATCTTTAGACTGGTTTCAAGTATGAAAAGGTCTTTTAAAGTCTTCTTCAAATACAGCTTCTCTAACTGCAGTCGAACACCCATTTCTGACAAATCAACACAAAGAAGGGGGATAAATGAAGGATTAATTTGTACTGACAAACACACACACACACACACAAGATAGATATCATAGATATACGGCTGCTTTCTCTTAGTTGAATGAGAAGGAAGGTTTGTACTAATATTGTTTACACATAATATCATGATTACATATTGTCCTCTGAATAACTACTATGAAGACAATAGTATGCAATGTATTAATTATTGTAACTGTCTAACTAACCTGTTGTGAAACTGTTTTGTTTTTGTTGCATCTTTTTTCTCATTAAAATGAATAAAATATTTAAAAAAAATTAAAAAATCAAAATGACCAGTGTCATTGATAAATATGGCACAGCCTAAAATCACAGCCCTTGGAAGGCTAAGACAGGAGAATCACTACAAGTTCAAGGCTAACTGGGACTAGAAAGTGAGTTCAATGCCAGCCTGAACGGCATAAAGAAACCTTGCCTTAAAAAGACAAAAACAAATCTTTCTTCTCATTGAACTAAGAAAAAGCTGCTGTATATCTCTCCTAATATATATATATTTTTCACTACAAAATGATCCTTTATTTATATCTTTTTTGTTTTGTTTTGTCAAAAATAAGTATTACATTGCCATTAGAGAAGCTGTATTTAGAGAAATCTTTAAATGATCTTTTCATATTTGATGCCAGTCCAAATATTGTAGGTGCTTGAATTCAGAAAATACTAATATTTTTAGTGAAAATATAATGTCTGCATTTGTCCTCTGAATAACTACTACAAAGACAAAAATATGCAGTGTATTAATTATTGTAACTGTCCTACTAACCTGTTTTGAAACTGCTTCACTGCCACTTTATCTTTTTTCTCATTAAAATGAATAAAAAATTAGAAAAATCCAAAAACAGAGATAAGGCACAGAAGCAGACATGTTGGTACACAGTTTTTATGCTAGCTATTCAGGAGGCTGAAGCAGTAGAATTGAACGTTCAAAGCCAGCCTGGACAATATATTAATATTGTATTTCAAAAGCAAAACCAAAGTTCAAACAGAATAGAACTATGTCATGTAAAGGGCTTATGAAGAAAACTACAGTATAAGAAAGGTAATATAGAACCATGAAAAGATCAGGCAAACTGAAATCATGGGAAAAATTTTAATAATCAGTGTGAAAAACAATTGTTCAGTGGCGTCTAGAAATTATTCTCAAAACTCCCTGGGGTCATTTTATTTAAATTAACATTTTATTCATTTGAAAACACAAATATTAAGGATTGATTGAATAGTTTTTTCCTTTCTTTTCATTCATGAATATGAGCATATTTTCTATGCCTTAACAAGCTCTAATACTCTTTGGATGTTTTGGATCAGCTTCCAATGTTCTATCTTTTATCATTTCAGTGCCATAGTTATCTCCAAGAACTCCTTCAAAGTGCAGGCATCTGTTGTTTCAACGTGTCTTTACCCCCTTCACACATTTTCACCTCCATTTTGTGCCTCAGACAGCATTCTTAAGAGTCTCTCGAATAGCAGCAGTGTCAGCATTCCTAAAGCTATTTCTTCCTCCTCTTCTCCTCCTCCTTCCTTTGCTTTCTCTTCCTCTTCCTTCTTCTGCTTCTTCTTCTTCCATTTTTTTAAGATTTAATAAAGGGTATACAGGATCTCACTACATACACTGTACTCGTCTTAGTGATCCTCCTATTTTCAGCCTCCCAAATGCTTGGATTACAGGTGTGCATGACCACAACCAGTCTCATTAATTGTCTCTTCGCACCCTAGAGGCGGTGTCAGCATGGCAGGCTGGGGATCCAACCCCGGTTCCTGTGCTGCCTAAGCAGGCACTTGAGTTTGTTGAGCTATCTGGTTGGTCTTCTTTTCTTTTCTTTTCTTTTCTTTTCTTTTCTTTTCTTTTCTTTTCTTTTCTTTTCTTTTCTTTTCTTTTCTTTTCTCTTTTCTTTCCTTTCCTTTCCTTTGTTACTTTTTTTTCTTTGTGTTGGGGAATGAGACTAAGCTACATACTCAGAGCACTTATTACTGTATATTTTGAGACAGAGTCTACTAAGTCATTAACTTGCCCAGGCTGGTAGAAGGACCTCTTTAATTTAGAAGCAATAGGATAAAGTAAAGAAGAATAAGCTTCCTTAGACTTAACTGTGGGTATTCTGATCAATATTATCAAGCAATCATAGAAAGCAATAGAAAAAATCAGCAATGCTACATAAAAATGGAAAAGGTCATAAACAGGTACTACACCAATGAAATGTAAAACTCTATGTAAGCTTTTGCAAAATGACAAATTATATGTCATAACAAAATTATTAATTTACAAAAATTTTACCTAGCTAACATTGATCTTTGGGATAACCCCTCATTTTACCTTCTCCTTTCTTTCCAGCACCTAGTAGTCACCATTCAACTCTGAACTTTACAACATAAAATCAATGTTTTTAGGTTCCACACAGGAGTATGATCAGTCATGGCATTGTCTTTCTGGGTCTGACTTATTTCACTTAATATGCTCTCCTTCAGGTCCATCCATATAACACAAACAATAGGATTGTATGTTCTTTTGCTTTTCTCAGTGGAGATGTATTGTGCATTAGTAAAACTGTCAAAAAAAACCCTGTCATAAATGTAATTGTATTTTTTGTATATAGTTCTCCAAGCTCCTGAATACAAAATATTCTTATTATTGTGGTACAATACATTCAGTGGCTGTTATAGTACAGAAGATAGCAAAATTGGCGCTAATGCTTTTGTAAATATTTATGACAATAAAAGTTGGGTTTGCTTTCCTTTCACAATGAAATGAAGAAGATATGATACTCTGGAGAATCTATGATTCCAACCAGTTCTGTTTGTTTCTATGATGTTTAGCATCACTCTCCTTGTACCAAGTCCTTTGGCCTTTTTCAGTTTTTCTATTCATGCATTAAAGGCTTTTGCCTGTATTGGCAGCTTTTTGTTGATCTCAGTCTCAACCTGTTTTAACACATCCTCTGTGACTTGATGCAGCCATCTGCAAATTGTTACTTTCTGCCTGGGACTCTTCGTGGTTTTGCTCTTGATCCAAACTTTATTTCATTTTTTGTAATGTTTGACATGACTCAATAAATTTTGAATAGGTATCAAATGATATTCATTCTCCTCGAAGTCTTGGTAAAGGGCCACCTGCAGGTTTAATGATTTCTATTACTTGCTCAGTCCTTATCACAATTTCTTCACTGGTACAGTAAAACATAAACTCTTATAGGTTAAAGTTTTGAAAGATGCTAACTTCTGTGTAATCAGTGATAGCTTGGGCTAATTTTACATCAAATATGTTCTATTCACCAACTCTTTGAGAATAGCTTGGTCTGATTTCAGTGACCACTTCCCCAAGCCACTTATTTTTTTCCTCCTTCTTTTTTTATTTTTATTTTTATTTTCATTTTTAAAATTTTTAATTTTTTTATTCTAAAGAGTAAAAACAGCAGAAACAAAGACAGAAAAAAAGGAACAAGTAAGAGGATATATAGTACAGAATTTCCAAACAAGAAAAATTTAACAATGGTTGCATTACATATTTTCATCATCAAATCAGTATAAATCAACAGACATAGATATGTAAGACTGATCAAACAATTAAACATTAACACTTTCAATAAACATTAATGTTTTTAACTGTTCCAAATGCATTCTGTATTTAAGTAACTCTTCTAAAAAATATATAAGGGTTGAGAATGCAGAAAGCAAGGTCCTGAGGTTGATTCCTGGTACTGCTTAAAATTTATTTATTTATTTATTTATTTATTTATTCTTTTCAGTCCTTACACTAAGGAGACTATATAATATTTGCATATATAGGTCTGGTTTATTTCACTTATGAGTATACATTCAAGATACATCCATTTATATATGGAGTCTTCTACTTTATCATTCCTTATAGTTGAGTAATATGCCATTTTATGAAACTATCACATCTTTTTCAACCATCCTTCAGATGATGGGCATTTTGGTTGTTTCCAGGATTTGGCTATCACAAATTATGCTGCTATGAACATAGGTGCACAGGTATCACTGTGATATTATGTTTTTAGTTCTTCTAGAAAAATTCCCAGTAAGGGGATAGCTGGATTGAATGGGATTTCAAGCTCTAGTTTTTTACACAGACTCTACACTGCTTTCCATAATAGTTTCACCAGTCTACATTCCCACCAGCAGTGGAGAAGGGTTCCTTTATCCCCACAGCCTCTCCAACATTTGTTGCTGGTTGATTTACTTTATAGTAGCCATTCTTTCTGGGGTGAGATGCTATGTAAGTGTTGTTTTGATTTGCATTTCATGAATGCCTAGTGATGAGGAGCATTTCTTCATATATTTATAGGCTTGTTGAATTTCTTTCTCTGCGAAGTGTGTGTTCATCTCACATGCCCATTTCTGGACCGGATCTTTGAATTTTGCTAACCTAATGTTTTTTAGTTCTTTATAAATTCTAGATAGAAGACCTCTGTTTGAATGTTTATTAGTTAAAACCTTTCTGAAATTTGTGGGTTGTCTTTTCACTCTGCTGGTAATTTCTTTTGACACGAAAAAACTTGTCAGCCAGAGGAGGTTCCATTTGTTGATTCTTTTGAGTGTTAAACATACATTTTGATTCTTGTCCATTAACTCTTTGCCTACCCTGATGTCTTAAAGATTTCCTCTGACTTTCTGCTCTATGAAGTTTAGGGATCCTCTTTTAATATTTAGATTTTTAATCCATTTTGATTTTAGTTTAGTGCATGGTGATAGACCTGGGTCAAGTTTTAGCTTTTGACATGTGGAAAGCCAGTTTTTCTAGTACCATTTGTTAAAGAGGCCCAAGCCACTTCATGGTGTCCTCTAAGGATATATGAAGTAAAATATCTAGTAAAGTCATAAATTTTGAGCAATGAATAATAATGGGTAAGTTAATTACTTTGGACCACAAAAATCCAGACACATAGTAATTTAGTAGAATAGCATCCTTTAAATGAGTTTGAAGATATTTTTTCAGGTTTGACACCTTGTTGCTTTGACAGAAATTCACATACATATTTGATCAAGTGGTGGTCAGTAAATGTGGTAATGTTTAAATTAAAAAGCAGTGATAATTTAGTAAGAATTCCTTGTCATTAACTATCCCCCATATACTTATCCTCACTTCAAATAGAACTCATCCCTTTTTATTACTTTTAATAAGAAATAACAATGTGACAGCTTCAAAACATATTAGTAGTACATTCCCAATAAGTGATATCATGCATATTGTTGTCCTTGTAGTAGTTATTCAGAGCACAGGATATAGACATGATAATTTTTCTAATCATTACTGATACAAAAAATCCTTCTCATTGAACTGAGAGAAAGTAGTTGTATACACAGTCTAATATGCCATAATCACTGACCCAAGTCTACCACCATGCACTAAAATAAATTCAAAATGGATTAAAGATCTAAATATTATAAAAGAAACACTAAATCTCTGGGAAGAAAAAGTGGGAGGAAATCTTGAAGACATTGGGGAAGGTAACGAGTTCATGGACAAAAATCAAATGCACATTTTACACTTGAAAGAATCAACAACTTCAACTTCCTCCGGATGAGAAATTTTTGCAAGTCAAAAGAAATTACCAATGGGGTAAAAAAATAACATAAATTTCAAAAAACATAACTAATAAGCATCGATACAAAGATCTTCTATCTAGAATTTATAAAGAACTAAAAATCATTAGAGTAGCAAAATTCAAAGACCAGATCCAGAAATGGGCATCTGAGATGAACACACACTTCTCAGAGAAAGAAATTCAACAAGCCTATAAATATATGAAGAAATGTTCCACATCACTAGCCATTCATGAAATGCAAATTAAAACAACACTTAGATAGCATCTCACCCCAGAAAGAATGGCTATCATAAAGATATCAACTGACAACAATGTTGGAGAGGTTGTGGGGAAAAAGGAACACTTCTCCACGGCTGTTGGGAATGTAGACTGGTGAAACCATTATGGAAAGCAGTGTGGAGACTCCTTACAAAAGTAGAACTGCCAATCCCATTGAACCCAGCTATATCTGTACTGGGAATTTTCCTAGAAGAAATGAAAATATCATATAGTAGTGATATCTGTGAAACTATATTTATAGCAGCACAATTTGTGATAGTCAAATACTGGAAACAACCAAAATGCCCATCATCTGAAGAATGATTGAAAAAGATGTGGTATTTGTATACAATGGCATATTACTCAGCTATAAAGAATGATAAACTAGAAGATTTCATATATAAGTGGACGTATCTTGCACATATATTCATAAGTGAAAGACACACAACCTACATGTACAAATATCATATAGTCTCCATAGTGTAAGAACTCAAAAAAAAAAAAAAGAAATAAAAATGAAGATTTTTCAAATTCCAAAACATTCTCAGCTTTCTCAGAATGGAGCATTTTTGCAGTCTGTGTCATCCCTCTGGGTGTCATTGCTTCTAGAGCACTTGCCAGGATGTCATACTCTTATGGCTGAACAATATTATTTGTTTCATCTACTAAAATGGACACTCAATTCATTTCCTAGGTGGTATTTTGGAATAGTTCCAAAATAAACATGGGAATGCTGATGTCTCTTCCACATACTGATTCCATTTCCATGGTTTATATACCAAGTGGTGGGTTTGTTGGATAGAGTAATGTTAATACCATGAGTTGATCATTACTCAATATATACATGATTCAAAACATTTGATTATACTTCATCAATATGTACACTGAGTCAGTAAAAGTTAAACAATTAAGTTCGACTTAAATAAATGAGTACATACCTTTGGTCTAGTAATTAAAAGATGCTTTTGTTTATTTTGTATCACAACATCTCATTTGATGAGGGTGAGATCCCCACCTTTAATACCACTGCAAAGAATATACATTGATACAACTTTGGCGGTGGGGGGGGGGCGTGAAGGATTTTTTTTAGGTAACCGGGACCAAACTTATGATCTTGTGCTTGTGAGGCAGGTGCTTATGACACCGAACTATCTCCCCGGCCCAGTTTTTTTTAACTTTATCTGATAGTTATTCTTCTAAGAATCTTAAAAATGCTGGTGTCACAATATTTATAAACAGAAGCAATGGGAATGCTAAGACAAAAATGATCCAACAAAATGGGCCACAGCTTTGTATCTGAGCAGCTATTAGTAGTGATATAATTAAAGAATATATGTGTAAATGAGGAAATATTCAAATTCATTAAGCAAAAGTAAAAACGAAATACAAAATTATTCACTGTGATCCAACATTTTAGGATAGGAATCAATACATACATAAAAAATAAGCTTGAAATACATCCAGACATTATCATTGGGTGAGGAATTAAAATTGACTTTTGGGTTGGGGAAATAGCTCACAGTTTAAGCGCCCCCCTGGCAAGTGCAAGGACTCAGATTCAATCTCCAATACCATAATGTGGCCATGCTGGGCACCGAAATCGGGTGTGAAGGTGCACATCTGTGTCTTAGTTATTTTCTTGTTGCTGGGACAGACATCCACCACTCAAAATGAGGGAAGGAAAAGTATATTTAACTCACTTTTACTCGAGGTTTCAGCCCATATTCAGCTGGTTCCAAGGCAGAGTCGCACATGGCAGAGGGCATCCTTTCATGGTGAGAGCAAAGAGCAACAGAGAGGAGTAGCAGCATCTCAATAGCTAACTTCTCTTCCTTCCTTACATTGCAATGCAAATCACATGCTGCAGGGCTGTTGCAATGCTCACACCCACAATAATCTATGACAATCTCCAGAAGCTGCCCCTTGACTGCATGATGCTTTGGGGGGACACCTATGGACAAACCATAACGTTCCACCCCAGAAGACTCATGCATATTCCTTTATGCAAAAGACATTTTAGTCCATCTCTAATACTTGCTGAAGTCCCAACTGTTTCACCTTTGCTGAAAAGTCCAAGTCCCACCTCTCTTCCAAGATGGAAGACAAATTCTTAGCTATGAGCCCCTGCATAAATGAAAAGTTAAACACATCCACCATTCAAATGCACAAGATAAACATTACCATTCCAAAAGGAACACACAATACGATACCAAGCAATCGGACCAGCAGAAGTGCAAAATCCAGCAGGGCAAACATTAAATCCTTGTAGGTCTTTTTTGAACATCCAACGCAATCTGCAGCAAACTGTGTGCTCTATGTGGCTCCGTCTCCATGGTACTTGTGGTTGTAGCTCCCATACCTTGTCTCTTAGGCTGGCTTTGCTCCCTCTTTGCAGTTTCCCTTAGGCGGTGCACATTCTTGGCTTTTCCCAACTTCTGGGGTTTCTACTGAATTGGCTTCTCACTATCTGCTTCACACACTGCTCTCCCAGGGGCATACTGCCTAGCCTCCCAGGCCTTCTTCTGAAATCTAGGTGGAAGGCTTCTTAGCCTCAGAATTCTTTTCTCAATTTGCTTAAAACCACTACCATGTGGATGATGCCAAAGTCTGCTGCCAGCTGGAGCAGAGCTAGGTTTCCTTCTCTCTTGGCTGTACAGGTCAAGTTCCTGGATCACTGAGCACTCTGACCATGATTCTCAGGAACAAATTCTCCATGCTGGTGCCATTCTGAAACATTCTGAAATCATGCAGCTGCCGCCACCATTCTGGAACAAGGCACTCAGTGGCTTTTCCCTCAAGGTGATATCTCGAACCTTTGCAATTTTGAGGCTGCAAAGGGTGGAGACGTGCCACCTCCTGTGATGCCCTCAGGTCATCTGTCCTTTCTCTTGTTTCTTCTCAGCAATGGAGATCCTCTCAGCTCTATCTTTGAATTCCACAGTTTTATTGGTGCTTCCTTTCTGGTCAAACTCACATCTTAAACCGTCCTGTTGGGCTCCTTGCTCTTGATTCTCAACATAAATCTGGCTAAAAGCCCCCGAAAACAACCATGCAATGGCCCCAATATTTAGTTGCTTTGAAATATCTTTTGAAAGGTTAATCAGTCTGCCATGTTTAAACTCACTCTCAGACAAAGTCTCTGGACACGTGCATAATGCAGACAATTTTTCTGCCAAGTCAAAACGCAAACGATTCAGAGTCTAACAACTAATGCAGTCCTTCCCAGCAGAATCCTCCCCATGCTGGTCTTTACAGACCAGCTTTCTGGTCTCCAGAGCTCTGACCAGAGTCACCCCTACAGAAGAGTTAAAAGTATTCCAGGTCTTTGCAAGTAGGCAATGTCTCCGAACCTTTCTTATTTCTTCCCATAAGTCATTCTCAAAAGCTTATAATCCACATGGTCAGGTTTAGTCACAGCAATTTCCCCACTCCTGGCACCAAAGTCTGTCTTAGTTACCCTTCTCTCATTGCTGGGACAAATATCTGACACTCAAAATGTGGGAAGGAAATGTATATTTATCTCATAGTTACTGGAGGTTTCAGTTTATAACTGGCTGGCCACAAGGCAGAGTAGCACACGGCAGAGAAAAATTTTCATGGTGGCAGCAAAGACCGAGAAAGAGGAGGAGGAGCAGCAGTTCAAGGAGCTAATTTCTCTTCCTTCCTTACACTGAAATGCAAATCACCTGGCCCAGGTCAGGTGCAGCATCCACATTCACAATAATCAATCACAAACTCCAGAAACCAGCCCTTGACTGCTTGAGTCTTAGGGGGATGACACCTACACACAAACCATATCAACCTGGAATCCCAGCGCCACAGACACTGAGAGAGGAGGACCACTAGGAGGCCGAGTTGCTTAATGAGACCCTGTACTAAGTAAATAAATAAATAAATATCTAAGTTGACTTTCATCTTTTTGCTTTCTATATTTTCCAAACTCTCTATGATACAGATATATATGCATAATTTAAATAAAACACAGAGGGCTGGCTAGATAGCACATTGGACTAAGTGCCTGCTTAGAAAGCACAGGTACCAGAGCTCAACCGCAGGTAACACATGCCATGGCAGACCCAGAGGTGCTGAGCTGGCAACCGATTCCAGGTGTGGTGGTGCACATTTATAATCCCAGACGTGGGGAGGCTGAAAAGACGATCACTATGAGTCAGAGCTGTATAGTTAGACCCCGTACCAAATACATGAATAAATAAATCATCAACATCATGTAAATCCTTTTGTTTGTATTCGTCCACCCATCCACCCTCTTTCCTCTCCTTGCTTCAAGAATTAGAGAAATCTAAGTTCTTCTTGATCTCTGACAATGGGCTCAGAAACATCTATTGAAGGAATGATGGTCTTTTTAACAGATGGTTCTCAAAAAATTGTTTATTACCATGTAGTAGACTGAATCTAGATCCAGATCTCTTACCTGTCTAAAATCAAATCAAAATGGATTAAAGGCCTATCCATAAAAACAGAAACACTGAGTCTTCTGGAAGATAAAACAGGTAAAAGTCTTGTGGACATAGGCATAGGCAAAGGACCCTCTGAACAGAATCCCAGTTGCATAACAAATAAGATGAAAAACCAACAATAAAATGAAACAACTTCTGCACAACAAAGGAAACAACCAAATGAATGAAGAGACAATCTACAGACCAGAAAAAATTTTCCCATGACCCTTCAGAGAGATATCAAATATCTGGAATACACAAAAAAATGAACAGAAAGGCAACAAAGGGGCCGAGGAGATAGCTAAGTCATCTAAACACCAGTCTGGCAAGCGAAAAGCCCCCAGTACCGCTGGGATTGCTGTGCTGCCCCACCCTGGGCCTATGCAGCCAGACACTGCAACCCAGAGTGGTGGCACATGCCTCTACTCCTGGCGCTGGGGAGACTTCAACAAGAGAACTGCTATGAACGCAAGTTACATAGTGAGACCCTAAACAAAATGCATTTGAAAACATAAAAGAAAAAAGCAAAGGATGAGTAGCAAAGGGAAGGTTAGGGGAGGAACTAGATGTCCAAAGCAATAGACCAATAAATGGACAATTGAAATGAATAAATGTTTGTCAAAAGAAGTACAAATACCGAACAAATACATGGAAAAAGATTCCAGCATCATTACCTATGAGACCAATGCCAATTACAACAGCAGTGAGATTCTATCTTATGCAGAAAGAATGGGCATCAAAAGAGCTCCAAAAATAAGAAATTATGGTAATGTTGTCAGGAACAGATTCCTGACTTACCTGCCTAACATTATCTCTTCTAGGGGTCTACTCCAAGGGCGTCTTGGAAAATTTCAATATCTGCATCAGCTCTGCAGCCTTCACCAAGACTTGCCAAGCCTTTACTTTCATAAAACTATGGCTTCCCCAACAGATAATGCCCCTTTCTACACCATAGTGCTTCTCATTTCTAGCACCATTCTCTTTCCAGTACTCTTTCTTCCACTCATTTCTAAGTAGATGAGATGTAGGGTTCCTTTTCTCTCTGAAAGTCAGAGCTTGAGACTTATATTTTCCTATCTTTTCGACTTTATCTCTCTTGTAAATTCAAGTCTAATGTTTTCAAGTCTCTGTTTAATCTTTGTATCCTGATGAGTAGTAGACAGATCAAAGTCCACCTATGGGCAAATCAAATCTCTCTCACCTCCCCAAATCTGCTCTTCTCCAAGATGAGTCTGTTTTCATAAATGAAGCCATCTAAACTCTCCTTCAAAATGCCCACAGCCTTTGAAAGTTAGTCATAGTATGAGCAAACTGAATCCCTGTGGTCAGAGCCAAGCAGAAAAGAACAACCCTCGAATCAATTACATCATTCCTGATGTGACTTAAAACAGCCTCCATTGCAACATGTGCTACTGGGGAGTCATTCAATTCCTAAAAAATATTTCCTAATTAAAAGCTAAGTGTATCAAAGTGCCTTCTTATGCAGATGCAGGGGTCAAAGCTTTGATCCCCAGTGAGCCATGCAGGCCACACCCACAGGGCATGCTGAGACAGTGATTGAGAGTGGGCATGGTGGTGCTCGCCTGTAATTCCAGCACTTGGGAGACTGTACACAGTCGGATCACTAGGATGCCATCTGTGTAGTGAGATCCTGGAGATCCTGCACTAAATAAAAATTAAATTAAAATAAAATAAAAGCAAAGCGTAAGAAGTAGTATTTAAAATTGATGCACTGCTTCACTTTTCATGCTGCTGGGCAAAGCTATGGGCTCTGGGCTCTAGTGAAGGTTCTACTTCACAACAAAGGAACTTTCCTCCGCTAGTAAGGGTGAGTTTGCCTTCTGTACATACTAACCTCTGCAGTCAACAGCAGTTGACCTAACACTGGCTGGCATAGGAAAGAAGATTCTAGAAAAATGCTAAGACTTTTCAAGGAAGAAAAGTGTACACATGTGTGACACTGTCCTTACTACATTTCTGCTTTGTCCAGCCTCCCTCATTCGCCACTTCTTTCACTCTACCTTTCCAGCCAGTATCAACAGTTCAAAGTAAGAACAGTGTGTGTGTGTGTGTGTGTGTGTGTGTGTGTGTGTGTGGTGTATGGTGCTGGGGATCAAATTCTGTACATGCATGGGAAGCACTTACCATGAACATACTGCCACAGAACTTATATTACAAATTCAATATATAAGCTTTCAATGTTTTCTTCTTGGATTAAGAATTATAAATGAACTACACACATATTTTAGTAAGCATTTATAAGAATGGATTTTTTTTTCTTTTTTGTAATATGGGAGATTGAACCCAGGTCCTCATGCTTGGTTCTAGGTAAGCACTCTTCCTCTGAGCCACACTTTCAGCTATATTATTATTATTATTATTATTATTATTATTATTGGTGTTATTATTTTGTGGCACCAACAATCAAACTCATGACCTTGTGCTGCTGAAATATATCTTTGCCCAAGAATGGGCAATTTAACAAATTTTTATGTCACATTTTTCATACCTGAGAATTCTACATGGAAATTATTCAAAACATCTGGTAGTGCTCTATTCTGTCTCTGTCTGTGCATCCATCTGCCTATGCATCCATCTGTCTGTCTGTCTGTCTGTCTCTCTCTCTCTCTCTTTCTCTCTCTCTCTCTCTCTCTCTCTCTCTCTGTTACTGGGGATTGAACTCAGAATCTTTACACTGAGATACATTTCTAGTTCTTTTTATTCTTTGGGAGAGCCTAGCTAAGTTGTCAACTAGGAATCAAGCCTGTGTTTATCCTGCTTTAGCATGCCAAAGTGCTGGCATTACAGGACGTGCCACCATATTTGCCTTTTTTTCATTCTTTTTGTTGTCTGCATAATATTCCATTGTAGTGATGTACATATTGCCAATTTATTTAGGAATCTTCTGTATTAATACCATTCTTATTTTAATTTGCATGAATATACAATAACAATCAACATTATAGTAAATAAGTTTATGTAGAGCGTTGTCCACTGCTACTTTAGCTTTATTGGTCATAGACTTAGAAATAGGATTGCAGGAGTAAGACATATTGCTTAATCTCCCAGTATCTCTTCCAGAAGCAAGAGTATTTTATCAATTTTTTTACCTGGGTAGGAAGTGTTCCTGGGTTCAATCCTTAGCACTGAAAAAAGAAAACAGGAAAAGAAAGGAAAAATCTAACATTTACAAAATCTCTTTATGTATTACAGATCTTTAATGTCAGCTATGTTGCAAATAATATTCTAAATCTATCACATATATGTCTGTGGATATGTTTATAGATTCTTTTGTCACACAAGCATTAAGTTCACATACTTACTAGCAGGCCCTTCTTTGCTTTCATAGCTTCTAAGTAACCAGGTTGTCATTTGCCTTTTACATGGACTCTGGGATGTTCTTGAAAGATTATTATTTTGTTTATATTTAGGTCTTCTTCTCACACTTATTTTAGTAGGTGATGAAAGACCATGTTCACGCAGAGTTACTTTCCTCTCAGAGGATATCAGATCCTATCCTTTTCCCAATAAACTAAAGTACTATTTTGTAGTACCAGACACTCAAAGACATTATAAAATCAATGTCATCTAATAAATATATGTCAGCATTGTACTAGACAAATGTATTATTGGAACAAATAAGAATCACATAGTAGCTTCATCTCCTTGCACAGTACATGTCTTGTTGAAAAGCAACATTTTCCAGAGTCTCTCTCCCTCCTTTGAACTCCCCAAAAAACATGGTGGCTAAGCACCCAAATCACAGAGTTTAGTTAGAATCTTGCTAACACTTGCCACATGGAGCAAGTCAAATTATTTCATCTGAACTCTGAGAAAGGAGCAAGCTTAGTGCCTCACTGTGAGATAAAGAGAACAAGGTGAGTAAAGTACTCACTTGGCATGCAGGAAGTCTGTCATAAAAAAGCTGCCTTGACACCTAGTCTGTCTTGTAATCACCAGGTCATTTTTTTTTTTTTTTTGTAATTCCACTGTGAGCTGCCTGAGGGCAATCATTGTGTCCCACCTCACTTAGCCCCCAAGTAGCTTCAATGAAGAAAAATTCAGAAAGGATCCTCTTAGGCAATACATGTGCTGCAGTCCTCACGCCCAGGGCTGGCCCCATGCCCCTGGCTATAAGGAGGACCTGCCTCTCTTCTACTGGAATAGGCTCACAGTCAGCTGGAGCTCTTGTTCACTGAATAGCTTGTATGGTGCACTTTCATGTAGACATTTGCTTCAGTTTTCCCTCCGTAACGCCTAGCAGGCTGCGACACAGTGTAAGATGCAGAGGAAATTCTTGTGTGCACTTCCCCTCATTTTCAGTAAATCAGTCAACTGGTAGGCTTGGAATGTTTTTTTTTTTTGTTTTTGTTTTTGTTTTTTAGGGTAAAATAATATTTTATTTTGGTTTTTTTTTTAAGATTTATTTATTATTTCAGAACCTTTATTTGTTTATTCGCTCATTTTTATGGCCAGCTCAGCCCTTCCCGAGGGCAGGCCTGGCACAGCATGTGGTGCCCAGGAATCGAACTGTGGTCCCTGAAGCCGCCCAAGCTTTCCCAAGCAGGCGCTTTAGACCACTGAGCCATTCCGCCGGTCCGTGAAATAATATTTTAAATAGAATGATTAGTGATTTCACTGTTTCTTAAAGCAATCTTTTTTTTTTTTTTTTTTTTTTCCTGGTGCTCTGGATTAAGCCCAGGGCTTCAAGCATGCTAAAACATACATTCTACCACTGAGCTGCACT